>JAHDVE020003884.1:0-234965 GCA_022606495.2 Halesus radiatus
ATGAATGAAGCAAGAAGTGTATGCCAAGATCGAATTGTTTGGCGGTCCGTCCTCTCTGCCTACCCCTGCGGGGAAACGGCGTGATGGTTAGTTAGTTAGTTAGTTAGTTAACTTATATGATACTTTTGAATTTATTCATAATATTTCTTTATATATCAATTTGATTAAAAAAATATTTTTAAGATGGCTTACATTAGTTTTTTATTGTAAAGATGATTTCACATTATTATAAAAGATTGGTGAATTATTTGAAGCAAAATGAATATTATGAATACATTCAAAAGTATCACATAAGTCACGTTTTATAAAATCATGCTATAAGAATGCTGAAAAACATAATCTAAGTAAAATCATAGTTTGTTACCTCTGACACAAATTGTATATAAACGACAGTTTGTGCATTAATTATACCAGTCTGAAAGTGTCTTTTATTTAATCAATAAAAAGGGTATTTTCTTAATTTAATTAATATATTAATTTAGTTAATACTCGTACGAGTAAATTTGGGAGTTTATACCAAGCTTAATCTGATAGTTCGAAAGTGGAATCTCAAAACTTAGCAACATGACTTTTCTTAGGTTCCTTCAACCTTCGGATGGCTTTTAATGCTGAAGATCTGAATGTACATGCGCTTAACAAACTTTGAGGAGGTTGAGAGTGCAATGTCACTGAAAAAGTGCTTTGTAAATATGTATCTAAATTTGCTTATTTTGCTTCAAAAACCTTTTAAAAAATTCTCTTTACCAAGAAAATCTTTTGTAATTTTTTTTTCTGTATTATTATATATCACAATCTTATAGACATCGCCAGTTCTATTATCTCCCTAAGTCCTCCATAACAGTACTTGCTACTATTACAGTGTTTCTCGATATGAGTGGGAAGAGTTTGATTGTTAAATTATTATTTGTAACCCAGGAAAGGGGATTTTTTTTTAACTACATAAATATTACACATTTGAATACATATTTTTACAATTATTTTTATAAACAATAATTATTAGCCTGAAACACTCATCCAAATTGAAAAAAACCTTCCGAGAAAAGATAAATGTCGCCGACAGGACTCGAACCTGCACCCTTCTTTCTTTTCTCGGAAGGTTTTTTTCAATTTGGATGAGTGTTTCAGGCTAATAATTATTGTTTATAAAAATAATTGTTACCCTTTGCGCTATGCACAAAAATCTTGTCTTAAAAACTTTAGTTTATCAATTAATACATATTTATACCGTTTCAATTATTCTATATGATCTGTTTTAAGCTGCTTCTTATCGACAATGAGTGGGAGATTGAGTAAAATGATGCAAGTAACTATTTTTAAAGGATTTGCAACTTACTTATTTTCAATAATGATTATCTCATAAATTTAAATATCTAATAAATATTTATTACATTACTTACTTTATAATAAATCGGTTTATTCACGCTGTGTGTTTATTTGTTTCCTAAAACTTTCTTGACAAAGAAGTGTTTATATTTTTTTGTAATAATTTTCTCTCTCATGGTAATACCTGTAAAGTTTGCAAACATTCTATTGATGATCTTCCTGTGTGAATGCACGTATTATATTTCGAAATAAGAATGAATATTTTTTAAGAATTCGCTTAAGCGTGAATAAATTGTTTGAGAATTATGTATAAAGTTAGTAGGTAGGGATGTACTTATACAACGCATTGAAAACTTTTATTTGATGAACCTCTTATCTTATACTAATCCAAGTAGCCACTTAATTAAACGAGGCCTTTGTTAAATTTTGAAAGCGTATAAAGGCCATTCATCTGTGTGCATCGATCTAATGTATTTTTAGTGATTTCAATTCACCTTGATGTTAATATTTTTATTTATTAATAAAAGACTATCCTTAAAATTTATATCAGGAGGCAGGTATCAATTTAGAATACATGAACCGAAAAATTAATCTTAAAAAAAGCCTTAAAACAAACCCTCACAGGTCCATGTTAACACAATCGGGTCAATGCCAGGTCACATATTCCCTGCACATCTAATAATAAAAAGCACTCACCTTTCTGCCAAGGAACCCCCGTGTCTGTCTTCACCTCGAAAAATGTCAAAGTGTTTTCACAAAACAAAAAATGTTTACATTAAAATCACTCAAAAGCCTTCCGTCGGAAAATTCACCCCCAATATTTCAATATTTACTCGATTGTTAAAAGTCAATTTAAAAAGTACGATATTGTACAAACAGCGAATAAAAAATCCATTTGATTCTACAGTAATTAGCAGAAAATAATTTGTCACGAGTGTCTGTTAAAAAATTGTTGAATTTGGTTTTCGATATCTCGCGGTTATTTACTTTACTTTGAAGCGAGAAGAGAGATACGTTCCACGTCTGTTCCGAGGGACGTCGGGACGCTGACTGAAAGGTTTCGTTTATCGGAGCAACAGGAACAGGGTCCCCTCCCCCTCCCCCTGGGCGACCACCCGACACCTCCCGCCCACAGCCACCCACCAGCCACGTAGGCGGAGACGCCGCGTAGCTAAACTGTAAAACCTGTTGATGGTAAGTATGAAACATAGCCGATGCCATAGTGCGGCCAAATGTCCTCCGATCTTTCCGGGACATACGAGTAATCTAATCAATCCAACTATCGATATCGATTGGATTCGATTAATACCTGATGTAGAATTGATAAAGACAGTTCGGAAAGGGCCGCAGTTATAATGGGGGCGTATTGCACAGAGCTTTGCCTAATCAAAAGTTTAATTTCCGCGACTATACAGCGGAAAGCCTCAGAAAGCTAATCAAGACAGAACTTATCCTTTTTTTAGAAGGAATCTTTCTGGTCTATGGTTACAACTTTTCTTACTTCCTATCTTTAAAAAAAAAGATTGACAAATATTCCCGGGTAACGAATAATATGAAAATATATCTAGAATTATGTCAGACCTAGTTGTATTATACGAGTATAGAATGATTAACAACCTAATTGACAGCGCTTTAAAAAAACATATATTCAGTAAACCAACACAATGTAATCCGTCTACTAGAAGTTAAGAACCAACCCGAAACTAATTTAATATAATTGTAAAGCTTTATTTTTTATCATAAATATGCAATATGAACAAATGGGGCTCACTCCTGACATACTCGTATATACTATACGAGTATATCCATCGATTTACTTTAAATTGTGCCAGTCTGAAGATGCCCGTTGTAAAGTAAAACCCGTCCAGTGTGAATTTTTTTTTCGGATTTTTAATAAAATAAAATTATATTAAAATGGAATTTCACCATCAATCAACAGTTTCAATATGATATGTAATTAGAGACACTTTCATTACTTGCGTTTATGCATCGCTTAGACATAAATAATTTGAAGATGTCATTTGTATTAATAGTTTTTTTGTGTTTAATTAGTTGAACACCATTATATGGTTTTTATTTACCGAAACCCAATTTCAACTGTCATGGTAGTCTAAAAGTCATTTTGTGAGGTACTTAAATTTGGAATCTGTTTTCCCCGCATTAAATGCAATATTTTCTTCATTGATTTATAATAGCGTTATATAAACTATATTAACTTTATATAGTTATAAACCTATACACAGCTATAACTAAACTACATACAGCTATATAAACCGATTTTTTTATTTATTTTTTATTTATTTTTTTATTTTTTTTATTTTTTTTATTTTTTTTTTATTTTTTTATTATTATTTTTTTATTTTTTTATTTTTTTTTATTATATAATATTAATTATATACAGTGGGAACTTATACCCGCTAAGCCACTGCAAGTAGCTTGTCAGCAGGAGTTTATTTCAACAATATAATATAATACAACAATAAATTACAATCATCATACAAATGTAGGGCAAAAATTATTATATTTAGGCGCATGCATCTTGTGCTGTACATAAGTTGAGAAAAAAAAATTAAAGAGAAAAAATAATGGTAAAAGCATTACAGATTTGTTATTGAGATACTAGAGTCCAATCTTATAACACCGATTTAAATAATATTATAAAAATGTCAATATCATAAAAAATATCAAAATTATAAAAGTACCAATATTATAAAAGTATCAATATTATAAAAATATCAATATTATAAAAACATCAATACTTTTAAAAATATCAACATTATAAAAACATTCATATTACAAAAATATAACTATTACGTAAATATCAGAAATATCAAAGCATCTGTAAGTATTAAATAGATTAAGAAATAAAAATTTAAAAGATATATACATAAAACAGCAGTACAGGTTGGTTACAATGAGGATAGCCTTAAATATAATAGTAACACCGTGAGAAAACTTATCGGCTAATGCGGGGAAAACAGATCCCAAAAATAAGTATCTCACAGAATGGAGAATCCGTTATCACAATTGGTTTCTCAGAAAATCTGTTTCACCGGTAATAAATCATTTTAGGCACCATGAAAATTGTAGGGGTAAATAAAATCATACAACATTATACTGTATGTTATAAACATGACAACATGGAATTATTGTAATTTACAAGTTTAGTTGCGGGAATGGGTACCGCCGCTGCGGTATTGCAAAATTGATAACCTTTTACCATTCCAATGGCGAAATATCACCCATTGTGATAAAATGTACAATAGCCTAGCTAACGTGTATCAGTGTGGTACATCTCGCATAGCGGCCACTAGGCAACTATCCCATCAGAACTTTCCAGGATTCCGTATTAGAATCTGGTTCTGCGTGGCTTATCTGGGATATTCGGTCACGTTGGGGGTAGGCAGAGTATAGGGAGGGGGTTGGGTGGCAGAACTCAGGACATATTCAATTTACGTAGCGAGACGTTTTACACCCCGAGGATTAGCGTCGGATTATCCCAACACTGACACGTCTCTCCAGGGTTCAACCCCGCGTCGCCTGTAACTTGTTTTGTCATTATTATTAAGGCATATTTTGATATTAATTAAATGTGTGTACTTCCCCCTACCCTTCAACAACCTACGTGGCAGTTTTTGGGGTTAGTTGTCGCTAGCCGAAGGCTGGTGATTCGATTTCTGTCCAAGTGTTATAGTAATAATAATAGTATTTATACATTTGAAACAAACATTATTTAAAAACAAAAATTAAGAAAGCTTTGACTGCCCAACTAGGAACAAATCCCGTTATACGACAGTAAAATTGACAAGTTTAGTTCATATTAAGTGCCATTATACAAAAATAGAAGCGAAAAAAAACTAGTATGGTAATATAATATATCTAGAAAAAAGTATAATAATTAACTATAAAGAGATGTAAAGAATAGTATAGAAAAAAACAATTCTGTATACCAGATAATTTGAGTATAGTATAATAATTAATATAGAATAATAGTTAAATTCAAAGCGATAAGAAAAACATGTATAGAGTAATCGTTTACCTATACCAGATAATTTGAAAATTTAAAAATGCGTTTCTGACTACAAGTGCATTTACTAATGGTCTCATAGAACCTGGAAACTCGAGAAAACAACTTAGTCGCACGTCATTGTGGAATCTATCTCGCAAATCTATGATTCAAATTAGAAGATCACCTTGATTCAAATCATCTTATCATTGTAACAATTCTGGCACTAACCAGAACAGAATTCAATAATATATTGCTTGCATCGATTAGGCAATGAATTATTTTTCTCTGACCGGTCGGTTTTGATCAGTTTTGAGGTTAGAAATAAAAATTTCAAAACAAAGATGAGCTTTGCCGTACATAATTGTATATTCCATTCATGGTAAACAATAACTAAACGTAATAAATAATATTATGCACGTTTTTAGAAACTTTAATTCAATGAATAATAATAGTATTGACCATTAGCATTATCATAATATCCGTAATTGGTTTGATCATTAATACTCTAATTTCTTTCATTAATAACAGTTGTTTTTATTGAACAATAATTATAGAGCTTAAAGTCACCTACATTAAGTTAAAATTTTGCCAAAACTAAAAAAATACATATTTAAAATACAAAATAAAAGTGAAAAATAAAAATGTCCATACTAATCTAAAAACAGAATGCGCATGTGACGTCAGATGTTCCAAAAGCAATGGTACCGACATAGCATGATGTTTTCATGAGATGATTTTTATTCACTTTTAAATTTTTGACGGTCTCCATGGTCGAGGGGTAAGGCTCTCTACTACTAATCCGAAGGTCGCGGGTTCAAATCCCGGCGTGCGCATGTAAATTTTATTTAATTAATTTGTGTTGCTTCACAATTAGTTTATTTAAAAATAATATAAAGTATATTAGCGCACGTTCCAGAGTGGAAGATACTCTCAGTATCGCCCTGGTGAAAGACCACCATTCAGAATTGATACATTGCTTGAAATGGCGTTTAGCCGTGTTTGGTGACCAGAGGCGATATTCCCGTTCTTTTAAGGAAGATTCGTTAACTTTTTCCTTAGGGTTAAAGCCTTCTTACTTAACTGCGGTTCCGGTTCTGTCGAATGACAGCTGTCAGCTGAATTCAGTGAGCGACATTCATCAAAAATGTCAATATTTGCGATGTTTTAACAAGAGAAAAACTCAATATTTGCGTTGTTTTAACAAGAGAAAAATTATAATCAATATTAAGTATGTTACAGATTACGTTATTATTTACTTTAAACATAATTAGCTAGTAAACTTTATTAAACATTATTTATATGTTGACATTTTTGACAATTCACGTCAAGTCGGCACAAATTCAAATGTCACTTAGAACTACAGACAAAAAAGGTCATTACTATCTAATAAGGTAGGTACCTTTTTATAAAACGTGATAAAAGGCTTATTTATGATAATTAAAAATAAAATTAAAATGAATTATAATATAATATAATTGTTTTTAAAAGTTTTAGTTCAAAATCTTATGTCACTCGAAGATATTTCATCAATTTGTCTGTTTCAAATAATGTCTTGACAATCTATTTAGGATCTTTTTACTATGTCTCACCGGAATTCCACAGTTAATCAAGAAGTCTTTAACTGTAAGGAAAAACGTAAGGAATCTTCCTTAAAAAGAATGGGAATAGCGCCCCAGATCATAGTCAGGTATTTCCCCGCCTTCCTCTCCCCCTTATCATTCCCCTCCCCAATACCTTCAGCCTCACAACATTCCCCAATTGGGAATGCCATAGTCTGACTGGCTTCAGGCGGTTGAGAGCAGTTGGGACTCTTGTGCGGTATTCATATAAAAATAAAAAATAAATAACGATTTATAAATTCTACGTATTATTATATATCCAGAATCGGCGTTTGCTGATCTATATGAATATATATTTTTAAAGTCAGTATATTTTTCACTGGAATTCCTTATTACTGTATTATATGTACACACTATTATATTTATTCACTTAATCCTATTTCGTATTTATACTGAGCTGATGTGTACCCGGCCTTCGAGATTCTTTTTTTTGTTTTGGAATAAAATAATGAAGTTGTGAATTCTTGCTTGTCATTAGGGTGCCATAATTGATTTGACAGCGAAAGTAACTATCTCAAAATAAAGAAACAAAGACAACTGAATTTGAAAAATTTATTTCTTTCCAAACACTTAGGTATGTATGTACCTGCTTGAATTTTCATTTTTAAAAATTCTCTACCCAAACAAACCTTCTTTTGAATATGTAATCTGTATCTCAACAGAGTGGTATATCTATGGGCTAACCTCAATACAACATGGCGGGTTTAATGCTTTTCATACTAATTTTAAAACGTTATGGTAACAGTTTTACATATTGGATTTCATTCAAACTTCTATTTAAATCTTCCCGGCACTAATAGGAACAAACTATGCTATTTTCAGCGAAACCGGTCTAGTAATGCGTAGAGACATGCTTTTTTATTGCTTCTATAATTTATAATTCACTATCTACAGAATGTAAGTGTCCAAACACATCGTCTTTAAACACGTACAAAAATATTGTAAAAAACTGTATAAAAACCAAAGATATCAACCTTTTCCTGCTATACGAGAAATTGTAAATTTTCCCCATTTTCTTTTTCTTATTTCTCTCATAATTGTAAATTTTCCCCATTTTTTTTTCTTATTTCTCTCGTAATTGTAAATTTTCTCCATTTTGTTTTTCTTATTCCTCTCGTAATTGTAAATTTTCCCCATTTTCTTTTTCTTATTTCACTTATAATTTTTACTTAACTTACCTTCAACATCCATGTATTAATACAAGTTTTTTTCACTCTACCAAAAAAAAATTTAAAAAAAACAAGCGAAATGTTTATATTTCATTTTTTCCGGGTTTCTTTTACAAACTTATTAGTAAGTAAAAACTCTAACTAATAAGCCTAATTTGTAAACTTGTAAATATATAGATACAAAGCATATAGATATAGATATGTATTTATATGAGTAAATATATATAAACATATATAAAAATAAAATCAATTTATTTCATGAAAAAACTCTCTTTTTTACTACCACTAACTAACACCAAGTAGACGTGAGTCGATTTTTTGCTATATTTACAATACACATAAATTTATATACATGTATTGAAATATATATATAATTGAACCTGAAAAAAAATAATAATATGTATATATATATATATATATATATAAAACGTTTATAACCTTTGTACCTATGTTTGTATAAATGTATGTATCAAAAAATTATTAATAAATAAAAAAATTAAAATTTAAAAAAAAATGTAAAAAAATCAAAGACAGACAAACATTAATTTATATATATATATATAAAAAATATGTATTTTTTTTATTCTGAACACTTTTGTATGGGTACAGAATAGATTTTTATGTTTTTAATTGTTTCTTAATTTTTGTTAAACTTATATATATATTTAGTTTTTTTTGTTATTGTTATTGTATTTAGACTTTCAGACATTTACGTTAATAGCACATGTTGTGGCGTATATATAAATATATATGTAAATTAATTTAAAAATCAAGGATACGCTAGAAAAGTCTGGGTTAGAATAAAGCATTATACCCCATTGTAATTAAATTTAAATAAACTGTTTTCGCATGATTGATCTATTCTTACGATTTGCCGTAATACGATTTTAGAAAGGGTTAATCTGGGGTAAATAAATAAAAGCACAAATAAACCCTTTATATGCTAAGTCAGTCGGTTTTCCCCCAAATTTTTATTAAGACGTCTTTTTGGCGTTTGGCGAAATGACGGCTGTTTTAAGATCCCGACAACAATAGAAAGGTTTATTAATAATTTTCATTCATGGAGACGATGACGTTGGCATTTTAGTATATTTGAAATGGATTTAAAACGCAATCAATCGAAATTAAGGCCCGGAAGTAAATACTGTTTGAGCCTTTCACCGTAAACTTGCTGACTGATTTTATTATTTTCTATTCACTATTCAAAATAAAATATTTTAACTTTTTTTCTATTAAATATCATGGAAGATGTATTTTTATCAGCTACCGAAGAGTAAGGGTCTACGCAATTGAGTCAATAGGTTGTGGGTTCAAATTCCTCAACCATTTTTGTACGTTAAAATATTGTACATAAAATCTCCACTGGCTCAAATGTCCTACAAGAGTCCAGTTTAAGCTCTGCTGGATGGTATTTAAGTCACTTAACGGAATGGCTCCGGCTTACTTATCAGAACTGTGTATTCCTGAAAATACCAATTCACGGAAGTCCACTCTTAGGTCAGCAGCGTCATCAGCTATCGGGAGGTTGAAAGAACAAAAGCGGGAATCTAGTACTAAGTTCGGTGATCGTCCTTTCAGAGTGTCAGGACCTAAAGCCTAGAATGAACTACCGCGTGCCTTAGGAATTATCAAAGACTCGACAGAATTCTGGACTAAACTCCATATATTGAAAAAAATGCACACGTAAATTTCTTAGCTAGGCTAGTCGGTTTGTGCTTACCTAAAGTCACTTTTAACATAGAATAAGTCATTTTTTCACGCACCGGTGTGCAAAAGCCTCCGCGACCCGCAATACTGTAAATAACTAAATGTAAAAAAAAATGTAAATATCCATTAAAAACTTCTTAAGCTTTGTAAGGTCATTTTATAAAAAAATTCCAGTCCCAAAAATTATAAATATTTCAAATAAATACCTACTCTTCTCGTGCCACCAATCTTCTAATAAATGTAACATCAAAAGCAAAGGAGGATAAAATAGCAACTGTAAAAATCATATCTTCTCTAAACATAAATTTTCTAATAAAACTGTGTTCATCTGAAGTGACTTGCCAGGTAAGCATGTTTTTCTCTATCTGTTTATACATAATTAGACAGAGAATAGGAAGTATTGTTTGAATAGCTCCCTTGAGTTGATTTTTCACTAAAACGGCGCTATACAAATCACCCAGTTATTATTATTATTACTTGCAGAGCATTATTGGGGCGAGAACTATTCTGTTTACCAAAGCAAGAACCGGTTAGTGAAATAGGCTCCAACGAAATGATTAGGTAAACTCAAGCCTTTATGCTTCCCCCATTTTTAATTACTGAATCTTATTATATTACCTTCGCTTCGATCAAATATCAAAATATACAATATTCTGATTTATTTAAGTCCAAATATCACTACTGACTCCATTGATGGACGACTGAACGTGGTTGGCACTAACAAAAAAAATCTAAAGAAGCGAAGCTATCACTCCACAATGGGTGCTGATTTTTTTTTTTTTGATTTTACGGATTCTTTCGTAATCCTCTAACTAGCTGGGGCTTATAGCAATACCCCTCATTTTACTGTATAACTAGTACTGCGGCACTTTGGCCCTATTACTATCAACATCTGATGGTTTTATTTAATTGACTGAGGTTATTTTACATTTTATGAGTTTTTAGATAAAAGATCTTAACTGGATAAAAAAAAACCTAAACAAGGAGAAAGAGAAAAGAATTATTATTGAATTAGATGTATTAACTGATGTGTTTAATTCCCGAAGCATCGCTTCACCAAAGTGGAAAAGAATCATTTAGAATTTTCTGCTTACGTTCGAAATGTTAGTGTATATTTGTCGAATTTAAAGTTTTTGAATGGGGTTAAAATTGTCCAATCTAACAAACAAACTGGATTCATGGGATTTAAAATTTCTATAGAAAATTTGCAATTATTAATAAATACATATTTAATTTGTGAGTTCCCAATGTTAAAATTTCTAACCGTGTATAAATTTAATAAGGTCCACATAGAATTATTTTTGGAGCGATTCGATCTCACGGAGGTTTCAATAACAACCCGACGGTCAGCCAATTTAGATCCTCGTATAGAAAACTCCTCATTCATGCAGAAATCAAAGATGCTAGAACCGAAACTGCTTATCTATTATGAACTGTAGCTCTAGAAATTCTGTAAATATTATTAAAGTTTCGTCATCCATGTTCAAGTTACTCACCAATAAAGAAATAAATAATACTGATGATGATGATATTCCTGAATTTATGTTTTCTGAATATTTGTGAAATAATTATGTAATTATGTAAAAACTGTGTAATTTATATCGATGGATTTGTAGTCAGATATCTAAATAATAAAAAAAATAAAATTAGGGAGGGTTAGTTTATCCATCAAATGACGTCATTTTAATTTGTACAAACATTGAACGGGTTTTTAGAGAAGCGCTTAGTCGATCTGGCGGTAAAATAATGAACACTCAATTTTCGTTAGAACATTTGGTAAGTAGAGTTTTAAAAACATTTGTTAATATACTCGTAGATTGTTTTGACATCTTACTTTCTCACATGTTAGACCAGTCTCCGCTAGAGAACCACACTGTGGATCTAATAAGAGCAGTTGTTTCTAAATATTTAGATATCAGGCTTCACTTCCTAACCAAATCGGCTATGCAGCCGGATACTCGAGTGAGACAGTATTTCAATAAATTGACGTTGATTCTCAATCAATAGATTAAGACACTGTATCACATGTCACGTAACGAATTCGCTACAGTTAAGATGTATTCTAGTCCCTCGGTAATACGCGCGGATTATTATTGGTTCCGCCACCGGACCACACTCCCAACCCGTCATCAGCGCCGTTTCGCTAGCCAGAACAAGACCGGCATTGGTACCGACAGGTTGTGTGTAAACGAGAGAGCGCCTCGTTTTTGGAAATGGCCGCTTAAAACTCCTCGCCCTTGTGAGACATCGCTAAACATAGCAATCTAGCTAGTAATGTCAATAACTAGTGTTAAACTCCAGGTGACCTATTAAATGCTAGCCGCGTGAGCTTGGGTATGCCCCTACATTACGCATCTACAATGGAAGAACGTGTATTACGATGCCATTGACCATGTAAGCTGTATCTAATCCCTTATTAACTGTGCTGATATAATTAGTTGCCTCCCGTAAATGCCCGATTTAGTTCTCGAGAGAGAGAGAGAGATTCAGTATACAATAGGCAGGATGTATTTTTAGGTTAAATCAATCGTATGTTTTGATGTAAATATAATATGTTCCCTCTCGCAATAAACCCTATACTGAGAACTGGACTCTTTTATTTGAGTGGTATGAGAGCCCCTTGTATCCCTTGGCCAGATATGAGGCGGAAAGCCGATCCACGATCCAGAGAGACGGAGTCACCTACTCTACACTACTGAGCTAACCCGAGGAGAACTGAGAATCGGCCGTCCCAACGGCTGGCCTCCAGGTAACCATAAATTCCTTTTTCTTATGTGATCTCCCCCCGTTTGGGCCCTCACACTGGCGCCTCATGTGAATAGTATGAGGGTCCTTTACACTGGCGCTCCACGTGGTAACCCTCACACACACTACAATGCTTTATATTACTTTTCTTTTTAAACAAACTTGTAATGTAACTTTATTTCATGTTATAATAATAATAATAATAATTGGATGATTTGTATAGCGCCGTTTTTGTGAAAAATCACCCCCCAGGGCGCTGGTATATTATATTATGAACTAATACATTTTATTGCTTATGTTCCTTAAATAAACAAATAATATTAAATAAATCGTTTTCAAGATTTACGACTACCTACCTACTCAACAAAATACATAATTTATTTAATTTGTAGCAACCCTGTTAGCGATGGTAAGGCCACACCCCTGTGGTTACCCTTGCTCAAGAACTGGCTTCAACATCTCGCAAAGTGAGGTCTCTATATATTGTTACGCTAAGGGAGAGAATAGGGAAAGAGGATGTGTGCCTCGTGCTCAATGGATTGTTGATGTCTTATCGGTTGTCCGATTCATCTTCACTATCGAGACCACTCTGATGGAACTCTGGGATCATATGTTTTGGCATCTTGTGTCTGTAGCGGAACGAAAGATGATCGGGCGAGTTATATAGGCCCAGTTCTTTCAACGAGTGGATTTTCCGGGTTTAGGGTATTATAAAATCCTGTAGTGAGTTTGTGGGTGTATTGTTGTAGTGTGGGAATTTCTTTTGGTTCGTGTAGGTGTTTGAGGTTTGTGTAACTGGGTGTGTTGTATGTGATTTTTATGCATTTGTTTTGAAGTGTTTCTAGTTTATTGTATGTATATTGCGATAAATTACTCCAAACCGGGATAACGTATGTAAGAACTGGACGAATTTGGCTCTGATATAAGAGAAGTTTCTTCTTCTCAGCTAGCGGACTCTTTCTGTTAAAGATGGGGCTGATTGCACCTATTGCCTGCTGCGTTTTGATTCTCACATTTCCTATGTGCCCTCTCCAGTTTAGGCAGCTGTCCATGATGAGGCCTAGATATTTCACTTCGGGCTTCCAATCCAGTTCCACTTTACTCATGGTGATTTTTTTCCTTTTGTTTTATTTTTCAACATACGCGTGAATTTAATGGCTTCAGTCTTAGCCTTGTTTATTTTGAGCTGTCATTTTTTGAAATAGCCTCCGATCATGTTGAGACCTGTTTGAAGATATTTCACTACCATCTTTGGTGCTTTGGAATTGGCATATAGGCCCATGTCGTCCGCGTGGGTTGCTTTTTATGCATCTAGCGAGTGGAGGAACGTCGTATGTGTATAGATTGAAGAGGTGGAGCGGGGGAAAACTTCCTTGTGGCACGCCTTTAGGTACTTCTCCTTCCCCCACTTTGACGGTGAATGTTCGGTTTTCGGGTAGGCTTGTACTATTCGAATTATGTACGAGTACATAGGTGTTTTGGTGATGTACATTTTGTGGATTAGCCCATTCATCCGCACTGTGTCGAGCGCTAGGGAAGTAAAGTTGGGTCTGCTAGTGTGATATCTACCATACTGGTTACTACCGGGTCGCTCATTTCGTCAAGCTTTCGGATAAGCTTTTTCAAATCCGTCGGCCAGGGTGTTTGACTTTTCTTCGTTTGAGAGTGCCAGGTTCGTCCAGTTAAGTTGTTTAAGGGGCGGGATGCTGTTATCTTGGTGGCGCAAGGCTTTTGCCATTTTCCTGATTGAGTTGTCCTGTGTACTGAGGGATATTATTTTTTTTACCACAGAGTATTTTATAACTTCGCAATCTCGTTGATTGCTGTTTTTAAGCACCTCTCGCGGGTGTTTAGGTGAATTCGGAGGAGTCTATTTTTTCTGCGATCGGGTTTTTATATGCGATGTGAGCTTCACAGTGAAGGGCTGAATTTTCTTCTTGGGGATGCAATTATCGCGGGCTCTTTGGATGATTTTCGTCAGCGATTTAACCGCTTTGTCAATCTGCGCTGGCATAGTAAGAGTTTCAGATGTTAAATAGATTTGCTCATTGATCCCCTCCTTGAACCCTTTCCAGGCGGATTTTTGGAAATCGAGTTGAGTCCTAGTTATTCTCGTGATGTTTCTACCGATTGAGAAGGTCACCGGAAGATGTTATGATGATAGTTTGTCTAGTGTTATCAGTGGAAATATAGATGTTATGTTTTTTATCAGCGCAATATCGAGAGTACTCGGATATTTGGTTTTTGTGTTGTAGAGAGTTGGCTTGTCCGGTGCGAGCACTACGTAGTCATGATTTTCCAGGTATTTCAAAAGTATATTTCCGCTTTTATTGGCTCTGAAGTTATTCCAATGTCGATGTTTGGAGTCTAAATCACCTCCTACGCGTACTCTTGTACCTAGCATAAGTAACTTATTAAGATCGCCTCTTGTGATATTTGCTGTGTTCGCCGGGCAGTATGCCGATATTATTGTGGTTAACCATCAGGTTTATCTCCAGTCTAGCTTCCATGCTTTCCAGTACAGGTGTTGGTAATTTGGTTATTTGGAGCATGGTCCTTAGCATGTTATAATGACTGTTCCGCCTGCTGCGCGTGTTCTTCTATCCTCAGCTACCCGGCACTCCGAGTCTGAATTTTTCCGTAAGGTGTGTTTCGCTGAGAAGAATTATATCGATCTGTAGGCTGTTGATCGTGTCTAGCAGCTTTTCAATTTTATTTTTGATGCTATGGGCGTTCAATATTAATATTTTCAGCTCGGGTGCATTATTATCCATTGATCGCGTCATTGAGGAGTTCTATGAGAATGATCAATTTTTCCGCATTTGGTTTGCAGGTGGGCAGTCTGCTGCGTACTCTGATGAGGCCGTGTAGAAGTAACAAGATGTCCTCGTCGTCGGAGGAGCTGTTGGTGGTTGGTTTCGGCCTGGAGTTCATCGGTTTGGGTCCTTGACGATCTTTGCCTAGCGTGGGGCTTGTGGTGTTACCGCTGGCGACGTTGGCCCATATTCGCCGGCCGTCTACTCTGACGGTAGGTATTTGGGTTTGCGCCTCTGTTACCCTCCTCTTTTGTTGCCTTTTCTATAAGTGACTCTAGGTAAGCACTAACCGGATAGCTTAGCTAAGCCATTTACGTTTGCATTGTTTCCATTTATCTATATGATGTTTGAAAAGATCAGTTTTAAGTTTAGTACTGAATTATGTCGAGTCTTTTAAAATTCTTAAGTCATGCGGCAGCTCATTCCAGGCTTTAGGTCGAGATACTCCGAAAGCATGATCACCGAACATAGTATTAGGTGTGCACTTTGGTTCCTTTAACCTCCCGATAGCTGTGGACTGCCGCGATTCGATATTTTCAAGAATACACAGTTCTGTTAAGAATGCCGGAAATTCGCATATAATGCAAGTCTTATTTAAATGTAGTGAGTAACAATAGGAAAGGGACACTTTGGCGATTTGCGCATATAGAGCGGATAAACGAAGAAAGGAATATAAAAAGTATTACGAAAGGCAGACGAATTCGGGAACGCCCGAGGAAGACATAACGCAATCAAGTGAACAAAATACTTGAGTCAAGAATCATAATAATAGCATAGTATGACTGAATGAAGCAAGGAGAATATGCCAAGATCGAGTTGTTTGGCGGTCCACCCTCTGTGTCTACCCCTGCACATAAACAACGCAAAGTAATACGGGGGGTGCTTATTCTTATCATTACTTGAAAGTTTGTTTTTAAATCGCGGAAAATCTTCTTCAAAGGTGTGTGCTTTATTTTAAATTACATATTATGTTGTCTTGGTCCAAAATAAACTACTTTTTTTCTTTTTTTTGTCTTTAATGGAGTAGAAATAAAAACTCATTGCAAGACTTTACTCAAATTTTAAAACGATGTTAATGTCATTTTTTGTAAACGAAACAAAATTGTAGCTATATTCGAGTATACGATAATTACTCAAGTAATTGTAAGGAATGATTTTTTTTTAAATACTCAACTTTAGACTCATTTAAGTCTAAGAAAGATCAACTTAATGTTATTTATTATAAAACGTTTATTTTTTCAAAACTGTAAAAAATGTATGCAACATATTTTATGGGCAGTCAAAATATAGTAAGAATTACGGTTTACGACAGATTGTAACAAAGTATGAAGTAAATCAAATTTAATAATGTTATTATTAAGAGGGACGGCTCCGCGGCCTGCTTCATACAAAACTTAATTTTGGATTTGAGGCCAAAATACTCACCTAAACCTAATGATCTTTTTTTCAACAAAAACAATAGTAAATATCTAGTACGGATTAGAAGTAATTTATTTATTTTTGTTTTACATCATGAAATTAGGCCATTAAAGGTATTGATTTTTCGCAATTTTAGAGGCACCTGTAACAATTATTTGGGGGCTAAAAAAATTACTCCGTCTGCTTTTAAAATAAAATATTACATATTATATTACATTTTTTCATGACATATACTTCATAATTTAAAACAAAAATAAATAAAATACTTTTCATGCGTACTAGATAATTACTAAACGTTTAATTAAAAAAATGTATCATTCAGTTTGGATGGGTATTTTGGCCTCAAATCCGAAATTAAGTTATGTGCGAAACAGGCAGCGCAGCCGTTCCTCTTAAGTAAGTATTTTAATTCTGCAAGTATTTTAGTTTTTAATTATAGTTAGAGCTGTTTCGGTATTCAAGGCCAATTTTAAATTGTGTTTAGGCCGCATTGCGACGACTTTTAAAATTTTGTTTACTCTCAATCAGTTTTGGACTGTGTTTAAAATGATTTATTACCGGTAAAACCGATTTATTTCTTTACAAAAATCACAATTATTTTCAAATGTGGAGCTACTTCCTAAATACTTCAAATAAATATAACCTTTTCATAAAAAAAATTATTGAAACTCTGGTATAAAAATAAAAACTGGCATTAAACGTATCGTTTACATTCATAACCTAATTACTCGTAATTACCTTATTTTATTTATTGTATTGCATTTTAGTTGCAGAAAGCAGATATCGGGGCGAGTATTTTCCATATCATACTTAGTTGTGTTTAAAGGAGTGCGGATTAAAGTGTTCACATACTTATCGATGATTAAAAATGTTAATTTCACCATGGAGAATGTTCTTCGAGGTAAGTTTAATATACGTATTTTTTAATCCACATAAATATGCTATTTTATTTGAAAGAACGGTAAAATCATTTTAAAGAGAGTTCGTTTGAATGTATTTGATAGTGGTTTAAAGTGTTCAAACTGGTTCCAATTAAAATACTCGAAGCTCCGGGCAGAGTGGTTAGTATTCAATTTTTTTTTATTTTCTACATTCAGGTAAACAAAGCCTCTGTTTTCCTATTTATTTTGAGAGCATTTTTCGCTTTTATGATTTTTGATGGATTTTGGGGATACATTGTGTTGTTTTTTACAATCTAAAAAAATTGTAAAAACTGCATCAAAATAACGACATCTTTCCTATCCATAATTTTGTTGTTTGTATAATTTAAAAAATTGTAAAAACTTTTATATTTTTTTTTATTATTATCATTTTTGTTATCATTTTTAATATTTTTTTTATTATTTTTTTTTATTATTTATTTAAACATCCAGAGCGCTTTTGCATATAGGTATATCTTTTTAAATAGCAAATAATTTTTTTTTTTTTAAATATTTAAGTAATTTATTTAAATGCACTTTAAAATTTTAGATGTTATAAAAATAATATGCACCAAAGCTAACAATACACAGTAATATAAAGGAACAGATTATATAAATGATGCAATATCCACAAAATCAACACAAATAAGTAAAAACTGTATAAAGTTGTAGAACAATAATTTATAAACTAACTGGAAAAAGTTCGTTCATACTTTTTTGAAATTTGCCAAGTTCAGATTGTCAAATACACTCATGCATTTGTTACTACGCTGTGTAGCGTTGTAGTGGGGAATGCAAGCTGTAGTTGGAACTGGATATACATATGCATAATTTTAATGTTTGTCTAGTAGCTCGTTTAGGTATATATAAGCTAATTAAATGCAAAGAACTTCAAAACGATCGAATTTACAGTTTAAAATTTTTAATAAATGGTTCGGTCGTTTATTTATCGTCTGTTTTCTAAAATTGAAGTATTTAAAATATTCATTAACGATGAGTAATTTACGTGCTCTAAAGGTATGTTAAGTTTAAAATTTATGAAACGAATAATTTTTTTTTCTGATGTTTTTAACTTTCATTTTCTTATAGAGAATATCGGTCAGGAAAATTATTTTATCAATAATTTCCATCTCTTCTTAACATTCCAATACACTAATAATTTATATTCCTGAAATTCTCTGGCATTTCAACTCCACAATTATTTCCTTTTTTCAATGTCTACATTCTAGGACAACTTTTCCGTTGGTGTATCTTATATATAAATACCTACCAGTTATTCCTGAGACTGTAGGATTAATATGTTAATTAATTTCTCCCTTTTTTTACATATTTGTAATTTTTTTTTCAAAATTCTTAGCTTATTTTTAAATGGTTTTATTTGATCAATAATAATTGATACCCATTTAATTTCTTTAACGCTTTCTAAAGATTCCAGAAACGAGATTTCTGACACTGTTATTGAAAGTGAGGCTTGCCTCCGTATTGTTTCCGGTAATCTCCCTTAATATTCTGTTTTCACCGGTAATTTCAGTCATTTTTCCCGCCATTTCGCTAATTATTCCATAAATAGAAATTGTCTTTGGATTCAATTTATTCGTTTGCTCTTTGCTCAGTTTCATTGCGGTGCCATTGATATAATTTTGCATCTGTTTTACCGCATCTGTGGATTTAGTTATGAGATCCATCTTGAGTTACTTTTTATTTAACTCTAATATCCAAAGAAAACTCGTAAATCTTTCTTTGTAATTCCTAAGAATTGTCAAAAATGTCAACATCTATATAATGTTTAATAATTTTTACTAGCTAATAATGTTTAAAGTAAATAATAAAGTAATTGGTAACATACTTAATGTTGAGATTTTCTCTTGTTAAAACATCGCAAATATTGACATTTTTGATGAATATCACTCGCTCAATTCAGCTGACAACTGTCATCCGAGAGAACCGGAACTGCAGTTAAGTAAGAAGGCTTTAACCCCAAGGAAAAAAGTTAAGGAATCTTCATTAAAAAGAACGGGAATAGCGCCCCTGGTTTGGATTTTTGTTTGGTCGATTAGTGCCACTTCATTAGATAGGAATATAAACAGTTTCTCATGGCACGAAGTACTCGCAGATCCGTTGATATTTTCTACCCCATCTAATGATTTTTCTAATGTACTCGTATCTATATGTTTCTGTGTGCATCCAAATTCCGGCCTTACTAAATCGATTATGCGTCTCATATTCATTTTGGTAAATCTACGATAGTGCTGCTAATGAATATTACCGCTTTTTTTACATTATACTTGCGTAAAGATCGATATTTGTCAAATTTCGCGCAAAAACGTAGCGCAAGTCGGTATAAATCGGAGAGCTACTTTACCTCCGAATTCGGCCTGTGTCGTACACAGTGGTCATGGGTGAGATTTTTCACTATTCCCGCGTTATGCGCCCGCATTATATTTACGACGGGATTAAGAGTAATTTTAATGCTTAAATTATTTTAAATATATGTATATATTATGGCTGGGTACTTAGATTAATTAAAAAGTGTAATTATTTTATGTTTATAATGTCATTGGCTAAGTATCAGTGTTTTTATGACGATTTTTTTATAATGCGTCATAAAACATCACGGTGATATTAAATTTGATAAATATTTGTTTGTTTGATTGTTGAAAGCGCTGATCTCTCGCGGCAAACCATTATTCCTGCTGTGATTGTTCAATTCATTGTTGGCCACTGCGCAGTAATAAAGTAATTCAGTTGTGTCAAATAATGGAGAGCCAATAGCATCTCCCACACGTAAGTTTCCGTCTGCATTTCTCGATATTCGCTACAAAAACACCCGCCGATCTGCCCCCGACACGCCGGATCATCCTGCATTATTTTGGGCAAAAAATCGCCACACTTCGGCGCGCTGAACGATCCGTTGATCGACTGATCACCGCGTGGAAGTGTTCGTGTAAAGGGATTTCTCAGAAATCGGAGCGAAGTCTGACCTGATGTGTGATACGTCGTACGCTTTAAAAGTTTTGACCACAGATATCATAAGGTAGATATCGCTATGGCCATTTACCAATTAAAATAATAATCTGATATCATATTTACGAAGATCACTTTTTTATTTATTTTTTTAAACACAATATTTAAAAATAAAATGTAAAAAAAAAGCTTTGACTGCCCAACTGGGAACAAATCCCGTTTCGGGATAGTCAAATTGACAAGTTTAGTTCATATTAAGTGCCATTATACAAAAATAGAGGCGAAAGAAGCTACTATTGACATATTATGATAATGTAATATATCTAAAAAAGAGTATGATAATTAAGCATAAAGAGATGTGAAGAATAGTACAGGAAAAAAAACGGTTGTGTATATCTGATAATTTGAGTATAGTATAATAATTAAATACTTGTGAAGAGATGATAAAAACAAATGTTATAGAGTAAACAATTATGTATACTCGTATGTGTTTGATGGGTACCGGTTGGTGCTATGAGGAAAAAATGCGTTTAAATTAATTACTAAAAAAAATATATATTATTGAGTAATATTGATAAAATACGTATCACTCAGCTTTATGAGCTGACGACGAAACTCGGGGATGCATCCGAAGAGGGTTCAGCAAATAGTTAATAACATGTATATGAACAGTGCAAATTTAGATAGTTTTTTAGCAATGTTTCGTTAAAAAATTAACTAATACTTCTAATCTTTGCTTTCGATTTTCCATAAGCAGTCAGTGAAAAGGATGGAAAAGAATAGAAGCCAAGTAATCCTAGCTTCCAGGAAATTGGGCATTGCATTCTGGCTATTGGAATCATTAAATGGCATGTTGGTGGGTTTTGTAATGAATACTGATAATTTGTTTACTTAAGAGGAACGGCTGCGCGGCCTGTTTCATACAAAACCTAATTTTGGCTTTGAGGTCAAAATACTCATCCAGACATAATGGTATGTTTTTTTACTTAAAGGTTTAGTAAATATCTAGTACGCACGAGAAGATTTCATTTATTTTTGTTTTACCTTATGAAATATCGAATTAATAAAAGAATTGATTTTTCGTGATTTTAGAGGCATCTTTAACAATTATTTAGGGGCTAACGGTGATTTAAAAAAAAGTTTTTACCCATCTGCTTTGATTTCAATCGGTAACAAACCAATTCCAATCTTTGAATCTTTGGGAATGCTGTCCTTTTTCTATCGGTATTTCAATGGAATATGCTCTGAGGAACTATCGTCATTGATCCCTTGGGCACCGGTGCATAGTCGAGAAACACGCTAAACGCGCGCCCAACATTTGCACACGGTTGACATTTGTCACATGAGAACGGGTCGCTTCTACGACTCGTTCTTGTGTTCAACAGCTCGGCTGTGGGATGATCTGCCGGCCTCTGTGTTTCCTCCTTCCTACAACATGGGTTTCTTCAAGACCCGAGTTCACCCCTTCCTATCTTCTAAAAGACCCTCCACACAGCATTCCCAAAGATGATATAGGGCTTGAGGGAAATAATTTCCCTCAGAGCCTCCTGTGTGGAGTTAATGTAAAAAAAATTGTAATTCAGAACAAAATTTACACAGGGATATTCCACTAACTGACTTGACTACTCTAGCCAACAGGGACTGTCATATAGCTGTCCCGGCAACTTGCATCCTGTATTAAACTGTATTTTTTCGAATGCATGGTCTTCGGAATATGCAATCATAAACAGCGCTTAAATTTTTGTGCTCTAGAGGAAACCATATTTTTATTATTGGAAGCGAACGTAGTTTTGGTGTCGGGGAATCTTAATTCCGCTTTGTTGAAGACTAAGCTAAATTTATTATGGGACTACGCGATGGGCCATCGGCTGGCCGATGCGATGGCGAGGTTCAATTCTACTTTCAACGTGGTTAAAAAAACGAGATGATTAGTTTTTATTATTAAACTAGGCAATTAAATTACAAAAAAAAATGATACAATAAAGAAACAAATGTATTTTTATGATATTACGTGATACCTGATATAAATAAAATTAATTTCCGATATTCAGAATAGGGAAATTTTTTAATTTTTTGTTTTTGTTATGTTTTTTCCTCTCTTCCAGTAACTCTAGCCCAATAAAAATAGGAAATAAATGCAGAGATATTTATTTCAGATACTTAATTTAAATACGATATTTGGAGAGCCAAAATTTATAAAAATGCCAATTGAGCGTTTATTTTTTTTATTTGGGATTTCATATATATTCATCAAAGGAATAATCGATTAATTTTATAGTTTCATCACAAGTCTAAACTACCGCTAATACGTTGAAAAATATTTCGAAGCTAAATATTACTAAATATTACTAACTAGGACGTCATCTCCGGAGCACGTTCAAGCGGTCACTGAGCAGAGGGCACCACCATCGCTGGCCCATTATCCTTTGATGTGCGGACGAAAAACCGACAACGAGGCCATCGCACTGCGCCATAACCCATCCCATGCCACTACGCCCTCCGCACGATGGGCCATCCGTACTAGGCCAGCTGATGGCCTATCGTGTAGAGGGTCCATTAAATAGGATCTGTTTTTTTAGTAATACTTATAGTTTTAACTGTGTATAATAATAAAAATAATAATTGGATTACTAGCCGTTTTCGTGGGAAAATCACCTCAAGGGCGATTATGTGAGGGTGTTAGAGTTATCTTTCTTTTCTCTCGTGCATTCGTGATTCTTAATTTATAATTAATAAAGAGTTAATATTAAGATGTTGTGCTATGCACTAAAGTTTACCCCATGGCGATAAAAATCATTTATCTACAAAAACATTTAGATAATTCGGATTTTTCCTACAATAATGTTCACTTCTTTTTTGGTAAAATCTTGACTAATTAGCTGAAGTATCCGGCATTTTGAGGTTTAAGGTTGTGATATGTTACCTCTACCCCAACCCCTACCCCTACTCCTACCCTTACCACAACCCCTACCCCTACCTTCACCCCAACCCCTACCCCTACCCCTACCCCTACCCCTGCCTCTTATATATATATAATATACTATTGAAAAACAGTAATATTTCTTATAAGTATTACATAAGTAGATAAATTATTTTTTAAATCTTCATACGTAGTTGTAATCGAATTAGTTTATTACTAGTTACGTTGCTCGTATGCAAAAATTTTACAAATATAGATTCCAAAAATTTGATCATTAACATCTTATCTAAATATCAAAAACATATTGTATAAAATATGCACAAAGAAGTATCGTAATATTTAATATTCTCGGTTTTTTTTATCTCGCATAATATAAGAGCATATTACATGAATATTAATGAATATTTTTCAATCTATCCTCTATATATAAAAAAGAATGTTTGTCTGTCTGTGCTAGATTTTCTCAAAAATTACTAGACCGGTTTCGCTGAAAATAGTTCGTTCTTATTAGTGACGGGAAGGTTTAGATAGTAGTCTGAATGAAATCCAATTTGTCAAACTGTTGCTATAAAGTTTTGTTGTATTGAGGTTAGCCCATAGATATACCACTCTGGTTAGCCACAGATTACATATTCAAAAGAAGAAGGTTTGTTTGGGTAGAATATTTTCAAAATGGAAAACACGAGTAGGTACCTACTGAAGAAGTTTATTATTTAGATGTATTTAGAATATCAGATGAATGTTTCTTTATTTCTTTGTTTAGAGATAGTAATCTTCGTCACTAGGCATTACTTTCGAAATCAAATCAATGATGGCACCCAAACTACAAGCATGAATTCACTTCATAACTTTATTCCAAAATAATAAATAATCCCGAACAAGGCCGGGTACAGATCAGCTAGTAAATGAATAAGAGTACCTTTGTTAACACCACTTTTTTTAGTATATAAATATTAAAATGATAATATTACTTCAAGTGTTATTATAATTTTAAAAATCCAAAAATGGATCATTTTTACTATTTTACTTTTCGTGTTTAAAAAATGGCAAAACATTCACAACAACCTGTTGTGTTTGCCTTTTCAACAATTTCCCCACTGCCTGTTTCATACATAACTTAATTTTGGATTTGAGGCCAAAATACCCATCCGAACTGAATGATACATTTTTTTTAAATTAAATGTTTAGTAAATATCTAGTACCTATGAGAAGTATTTTTATTTATTTTTGTTTTAAATTGTGAAGTATCAATTTTCATAATTTTAGAGGCAACTTGGAAAATTATTTGCGGTCTTATCGTATTTTTCAAAAAATATATCATATTTGCTATATAAATATGATTATATAAGTAAAAATATACATACAAAACATACTTTAAAAAAAAAAAAGTTTTTTCGGGTCGATATTTTAAATTACGAGTACATACGCCAAATTTGTGATCCAACGTAAATTGGTCATTTTTATTTTTATTTAAAGTCCACCATAATGCTTATTTTAATATTTGTTTAATTTTTTATAATTTTATGTATCATTATATTTTCAAAGCATATGTGGTAAAACTTTTTTTTTAAATCACCGTTAGCACCCAAATAATTGTTAAAGATGCCTCTAAAATGATGCCTCTAAGCGCAATGATATTTGTAATTCAGTGTTGCAAGTACTCGTATATACTCGTATCTTGTTGACATTCTAAGCACATCGAGCTGTTTTTTTTTTTTAATTTGGTCAAAATTTGAATTTGGCGGTCTTTTGAAAGCAGAAATTTATAAAATAAAATCACAGATGTCAGCCCTGGTATCGAGTATCAGTCAAGTATTAACGGGGTGAACAAAATAATTATAGTATTATTACACAATACGATAAACATAATGTTTTTAAATAGAAAAGTATTTATTAAATATTTTATAAATTTACATAGGCTTAGCATTTATCAAAATCCAATCAGAAATATTCCATTGTATGTTTTACAAAGTATTTAAATTACGAATATGATTTTTAAAGTGGAGAAAAGTGCGTTTAATAATTTGCCGTTACGTTTTTGTAAATAAACGTAACCAAAAATTTGTAATCCAAAAAAACATTTTTTTTTGTTCTTTTAAATATATCTAAATAATATATTGGTATATCTATGGGCTAACCTCAATACAACATGGCGGGTTCAATATTTTTCATACTATTTTTAAAACACTATAGCAACAGTTTTAAATATTGGATTTTATTCAAACTGCTCTCTTTACCTTCCCGGCATTAATAAGAATAAACTGTGCTATTTTCAACGAATTTTGGTTATTTTTATTAACCGGGTAGATAACTGCTTAACCTGATTCGCTTTCAACAGGTTTGAAGTCCTAGTAAACTAGAGACTATCCGAGGTTCAAAAGGTGATGAAAGGAAGTATCCGACGCTCGCAGTCAGTGAGCTGGAAACTGTCACATTTTTACCTGCGATTAAAAAAAACGGTAGGAATTTGGGTACGCGGGCTTTTCGGAAAAATCTGTAACAACGCGACGCAAGGCGGAGGAGGAGGCTGGGAAATTCCTCCCGTGACGCGCGCTCCATCTCGCGAGGCTAATTGAGTCGTTATGACGACTTAGCGCCCTTTGGGGACACTTATCGCATAATTGCCCATTAACTGACGCCGGCCCCGATGGAAAAATACGCGCAACTAAATCTTTCCTACGTTTTCCTGCCGAAGGTTTCACATTTTAATGTCGAGATCATCAGAATCCGAGACGCGTAATTATATATTAGACTTAATTAACAACCTTTTTTTAAATTATGAAACTGGCAGAAATTAGGACATCGAGTCTTAATTTTCAGTTTTTTTTTTTAAATATAGAGCTCTGTATTTTAACGAGTGTCTGTATGCAGGGACAAGATATGACAAGAATAAACCCAAAGACGCGTCTATTATTCTATATTTATGCATTTATTTCAGAATTAGTGATCTTCTTAAAACAGAGAAGGTTGGCAAACTTAATGAAAGATTATTACATTTACTTGATTGTAGGTACTCACTGTCGTGGCAGGAATAGGAAATTGTACGACTGTGACGACGACACGTTACTTTTTTATTTATTTAGCATGTCTCAAACGCTCCCTTAGACACAGCACAGATAGTGGCGACATCGTCACCCGGGTGGGTGAGGTTGCGAGGCGGGTTAAGGCAGTGTCTGTAGAAGAGGGTTTCGGAAGTTCTTTCCGCATTTGTACCATTTACATAGAACAAGTCGGAGGAAATAATCGTTTCTAACTAAATTAGTGGTGAACGCATGTTCCGCACTCAGTCGCCTAGTTTGTACGATGTTATGTGCATGAGATAAACGCGTTTACTTCCTCCAAGCAGGCTTCTTAAAATACGTATAAAACGAACTCCACATACTACATGTTCTCTGAGAATCAGATAGATCTCGATCTGTTAACGGGATTGTTAAGCAGACGAATCGCCACCATCTGCGCAGCAAAGCAGATTAGTTGAGTATCTTGAAGAAGCATCCAGAGGGGGTATCAAAGTCAAGTATAGAATATGCTTGAGATTTGTATGGAGTCCGTAAATAGCACTATTAAAGTGACTCAGAATACAGTGATCTCTCGATTAATATACGTAAAAAAAGTTACATAGATTGACGTACTTTGCTTTCTGCCAATTAATAATACAATATGGCATTATAGGATGGTCCAGAACTTATAAAAATCACACCCAACTACTTTGCATAACACAAAAATTAATAATGAAAAGAATTCTAAACAAACCATACACACGCTGATCAGTTCTTCTATTTAAAGAATTCAAAGTCAGAAAACTAAAAGAATTATATTTCTACCATGCAACTTTACTAATTTACAAAAATAATATTCAAATCAAAACTGCGCCATTTAAAAATAATGGAAGTTTCAGACAAACGTTATTTCTTTCAATTCAAAAATATAACAAAAAACAACGGGGAAGGGCAATTATAAACATCTTAGAGTAAATTTTTATAATTTATTACCAGAAATCACTAACATAAATAACAATTTAAAGATTTTAAATTTCACCTCAAAAACACACTGAAAATATATACTGAATAATATAACATATATATCCAAGTCTCCCCAAATACCAAATTAACAAAATACATTGCAATCAATTTTCAACGCTGCGGCAAGACTTATTTAAATATTCCCACATTGTGTTTCCTCCATCCTATAACATGGGTCTCTTCAATACCCAAGTTCACTCCTTCCTATCCTCTAAAAGACCCTCCACACAGCATCCCCAAAGATGATATAGGTCTTGAGGGAAATTATTTCCTCCTTGGTCTGCTGTGTGGAGTTACTGTAAAAAAAAATATATCAGAGCATCTCAAAAACCTCCACTGGCTCAAATGTCCTACAAGAGTCCAGTTCAAGCTCTGCTGGATGGTATTTAAGTCACTTAACGGAATGGCTCCGGCTTACTTATCGGCTTGTCATCAGCTATCGGGAGGTTGAAGAAACCAAATCGCACACTAATACTAAGTTCGGTGATCGTGCTTTCGGAGTATCTGGACCTAAATCCTGGAATGAACTGCCGCATGACAAGAATGATCAAAGACAGAATTCAGATCGAAACTTGAAGTTCATCTTTTCAGACATAATATCCATATCCTTAAGTGGAAGAAATTCACACGTAAACTGCTTTGCTAGGCTAGCCGGTTAGTGCTCACCTAAAGTCACTTATAGGAAATTCAAAAAATTTCACGCACCGGTGCGCAAACGCGTCCACAGCCAACAAAACTGAAAATAACAAAATGTCTAAAACTGCAAACATCTATTAAAAACTTCTTAATCTTTTTAAAGTCATTTAAAAATATTCTCCAGTCCTAAAAATTATAAATATTTCAATAAATACCAACTCTTCTTGTACTACCAATCTTCTAATAAATGTAACATCAATAGAAAAGGGGGATAAAATAGGAACTGTAAAAATCGTATCTTCCATAAGCTTAAATTTTCTAATAAAACTGTGTTCATCTGAAGCGACCTGCCAGATAAGTATGTTTTTCTGTATCTGTTTGTACATAATTAGATAGTAATAGCCCCCTGAGGTGATTTTTCACAAAAAACGGAGCTATATAAATCATTCAATTATTATTATTATTATTAAAAATAAACAAATAACAAAACAAACAAAACATAACACACCTCCATACACACAAGCTTAGCTTAATTATGGGGGTACATCTTATATAAATAACATTCTACTGAAAAATATTGTAACTTTTATTTTATTTTTAGAACATATATAATTAGCATTGCTATTCCTATTCAAAGGGCGAAGAAAACGGGTTTAGGTCATATACTTTCAACGAGTACTTAAAAAACAGTATGGTTACGGTTTAAAAAAAAACAAGGTGTTACGTATGAAATTTCACAAAAACAAATTAATCTTATCGTTATAATACCTAGTAATGTTTTTTTTCATTTAAAAAATCATAAAGCGACAAAGGCGCGACCCATTCACTGGTTGTTAATACGTATTTTTTTAATAATCATTTCTGCGGAAACGACAAAAGAGAAAATAATTCGTCAAATGTGCGCAAGTTACAACGTCACAATAAAACGCAGAAAGAAAAATGTATGGAAAGCATTCTATTTTTAAATTGCGACCCTGCTAAGGTTTCATCAGGAAATATCAAATCAGATTGGATTTATTTGCAATTACTGAACGACGTAACTACCACTTGTAATTATTTATGTCAGACAGAAAATGTGGCAAGTTTATTTGGGGGGAGGGAGGGGAGGTGAGATCAAGGACATTTATAATAGGCTAGGCTTATTTTTAAATACTCTCGTATAAAAAACCAAATGGAACATCATTATTTGTGAAGTATGCATGTTTAACTACCAACATGTTTATTTATCATTCGGGATGGTTATGGTTACATGTATTCTAATAGGAATATAATATCCACACACACAATAACAAAAATTGCACTTTACGTATTTCGTCACTTCCTTCTTATATTTCAAAGCATATTCCCTTTCTTTTATATTGGCCGGTATTTCTTGGAAGATCTTCATGGCTCTATATAGAAATGAGTTTTGCGATTTTTTTTTCTTTCGAAAGGGAAGTATTATCTCATTTCTTCTTGTTATAGAGTGGTTATGTTTGTGTTGATGTTTATAAATTTTTCTCACGAATTCAGAATTTTGTTGGCCGTTAAACATTTTAAAGAGAAAAACTATTATATTTAGTTAAAGAATTCGCTTAAAGGACAGTATCTTTAGATCCCTTACCATTTTTTTAAACTTTGGAATTTGTTTCATCCTAAAATTATTAGCATGGCTTTTAAAACTTTTCTAAAATCATCCTCTTTTGACAAGAAAAAAATACTGCTACAATAATTAATATCAGGAACAATAATGGCATTGTACATAGTTTTATAGCATTCTGCACTGACATATCTTCTTATCCTTGAGTTAGACTTTTTGGCTATTTTTTTATTAAAATATATTGTATTTAGAGGTAGAGTCAGTCTGGAATCTAAAAAGATACCTAAATATTTCATTTCGGATACTTCCTTCAAAATTTCTCCATCCATCATTATCAAAGGAGTATCTGCTATTCTCTTATTTCCGATATTCATAAATTTGGTTTAGCTTAAATTTAACTTTAATTTATTATTTTTAAGCCAAAGAGTTACATTATTAAGGTCATAGTTAAGTTGGTTCAAAATTGGAAAATAATTTACTCCGGATATATATATCAATGCGCCATCTGTGAATAGTCTGATACGGCAATATTTAAGAATCTTTACAATGGTCAAAGCATACATGACAATTATTATGCCTCTGTGTTCGTTGTTGATTATTTTAGTAAGCTTAGGTTCGATTCACTTACCGGTCAAATATTTATTATGTGCTTACAAAAAAACTGTTTTCACTTAGATTTATTATTATTTTAAGTCCATTTCAGGATTAAATAATTAATTAATTTTTCTTACGTTTAATTCGTAGAACTCCATTTAATCATCTTTTTATTTTTTTTATTTAATGTAAATCTAACTTTATAATGGTATTAACAAATAACAATTAACAATGAACTTAATTATAGTGACAACATCTACAGATTTTATTTACCCCCCCCCCCCTTCCCCCACCCCACACATTCTAATTTGGATGGCTTTTTAAAAATAATGATTTATTATCGGTAAAACCGATTTAGTTAGAAAATAATTAAAATTCTCTATTCTGTGAGATTTTTATATTTATAATGTGTTTCCCCGTATTTAAATTATATAATGGGGGGGGGCATAATAAAATAATATAAATAAGTCTTCACAGTGTGGATTAACCGCAGTTTGAAAATGGCCTTGAACGCCGAAACAGTTGTCACAATAACAAGAACTAAAAATACCTGCAGAACTAAATAATAACATTTTTAAATTTAGTTTGTATTAAATTTAAAATATATATATAAAAATCCACTGCAGAACCTCTGAGGTTTTTTGTGAGTATTGTCCATTTAACGGAATGTCGAAATGATGGATAAATAGTGCCATAGTATTTTCATGTCAAATGTCATATTTAAATAGCCAACTTCGGGCTCTAGAGATTTATTTAATAAATTTGATACAAAAAACGTAACTATAAAAAATTAATATAATAATATAGATATTGATAAATTATACATGCGTCGAGGATAGGCTGCAATACAGGTGTGAATACACCATGGCCCAGTCAAAATTAGTTTTTAACTAGGCACTGCCTGTTTTGAGAATCTAATCTTGCCGTGGAATGTTGAATTGTTTTATTTATTACATAAAGATTGTTAGGTACAGTTTTTATAAGTTGGTATACGAAAAACAATTTCTAAGTTATCCTCTCAGTCCGTCAATTATTTATTTACTGTTTACTGAAATACTTTAGAGAACGACCCTACCTTAACAAATTATTGTCCCACGGACGCAGTACCAGTACCGCGACAAATACCCTCCACTCGTACTGCATGTAGAAAAGATCGCATAATTTCCTTAGTCCCTTCATATACAATAGGCTGTACCCCCAATCCAAAACACCCCGCACAAGGAATTTATTGAAAGCCAGATTTTAAAAAAAAACACATTTTAATCTTTGATCTCTCGGCAGCTGAAAGTGCCTTGCATATCATCGCATAGATTTGATTTAGTCTATTCGTAAATGTATTGAAAATTATTTATTCCTACCTAGTTTCCAATTGTTGTCTGTGCTGTTTTTGTATTGGACAGTAATGAGTATATTTATTTTTAATATTTTTAATTTTACTACATAAATGTCTGTTTTTTTTTTAGATATCTTTATTTTTTTTTATTTATTAATTTAAAAGAAATACATAACTATTTCACTTTCTTAACTTAACTACATCCATATTATATTAATTAACTCCATACATACATATTATATTAATTAACTCCATACATACATATTATACTAATTAACTCCATACATACATATTATATTAATTAACTACATACATACATATTATATTAATTAACTACATACATACATATTATATTAATTAACTACATACATACATATTATATTAATTAACTCCATACATACATATTATATTAATTAACTCCATACATACATATTATACTAATTAACTCCATACATACATATTATATTAATTAACTACATACATACATATTATATTAATTAACTACATACATACATATTATATTAATTAACTACATACATACATATTATATTAATTAACTACATACATACATATTATATTAATTACACATACGTACATATTATATTAATTAACTACATACATACATATTATATTAATTAACTACATACATATTATATTAATTAACTACGTACATATTATATTAATTAACTACAAACATACATATTATATTAATTAACTACATACATACATATTATATTAATTAACTACATACATACATATGATATTAATTAACTACATACATACATATTATATTAATTAACTACAAACATACATATTATATTAATTAACTACATATATACATATTATTTTTAACCTATTTTAATACTTATATTATATATCATATTACTTAATATTACATTGTATTATTTATATACCTTACACATTGTATTATTCCTATCTTATATATAATTTTTTTTTTTTTTTTTTTTTATTTAATATAATATTTTTTTTTACAGAGAGTATATAAAAATAAGACATGATTCATATAGTGTAACAAAAATATAATATAGCTATTCCTCACCATAAAGAAACAAGGTTCTTGTGTTTGGTGAGTGATTATCGCTTAATTAATCAAATCATAACTTAAAATATTGTTGTACAATAGCAGGAAAATATGAATTTGTCGTGTAATTTTTGTAATTTATCACTAGTAATAGTATTAAAGAAAATGAAAAGAAAGTAGAAGAAAAGAAGAGAATCTAATAATAATAAAAATTAAAAAAAATTTTTTTTTTAAATTGTTAGAGTAGTTTGAGGTAATTTTTTAATCTATGTTGAAATTCATGGATATTTTCTATAATTTTAAGATCAGATGGCAGATTGTTAAAAAAAAGTTATTCCTAGATATAGGTATGTGTTTTGCGTATGCTTAGTATTGAATGGCGGGATTTTAATGTTTTGTTGATACCTTGCGGATATATTAAATTGTAATTTATTTAACGTTTTTTCTTTAAAGATTTGAATAATTGCATATTTTTATAAATTTTATCTACTGTAGGTACATTGAATATTGTAAAAAGCTTTTCAGTGGAAAATGATGATGGTTTTTTTAAAATTACCTTTATTATCAATCTTTGAATTATTTTAAGTGGACTTAAAATATTATCATATGTTCCCCCCAGCCAATAATTCCATATTGTAAAATAGACTGAACAATTGCATAGTACACTCTTTTTAGGTTTTCTAGTCTAAGAATATTTCTTAGTCTTATAAATATATATATACATTTTCTAATTCGTTTAACAAGTTCACAAATATGTGTTTTCCATTTAAAATGCTGGTCTATATATACACCAAGGTATTTAATTTTGGAAGTTGGACTAAGTATTGAACATGCTTGATTACAATTGATTCTGTTGCAGTTACTTTGGTGTATTATAATTTTTATTTCTGGTTTTGATTTAAATTTATTGATAGAGAAAGGAATAAATTTTGTTTTTCCAGTGTTAAGGGAGAGTAGATTATTATCGAACCAATTTTTTAATATATTAATATCAGTATTTGCTAGCTTGTTAATAGAATTCCAGTCAGTACCTTCAATTATTATGACAGTGTCGTCAGCATAAGATATTATTTTTCCGTTTAGCTTTTGCATGAATATGTCATTTACATAGATGATAAAATAGCTATCTTATTTATTATTCTTTCATATTATACGTACATTGTTATTTTTAATTCCATTTATGTTTTCTATACTTGCTACAATACTGCCCAAGTAGCAATTAGGAAAACATAAAAAAATATTAAATAAACATCAATTATACAATAGGTTGACTTGACATAAAAAATAGTAAAGGTAATACACTAAAATAGAATAGATAAAATGGAAATGGAATAAAAGAAAAGGGAAAAGAATAAAAAACGAAAAGATGACTGACTCTTAATAAATTATCGATTATATTTTTTAACACGATCTTCTGATTCTATCCAGCCTAAATCTTTTAGCAATTTAGCTATTTTTGGACTGAAGGATGGCAATTCACTCAGTTCTAGATGTGTAGGGATTTTATTGTATATTTTCTGTCCAAAGGTACGAGAACACTTTCAGTGGTAATTTCCAAAAAAATCGTTGGACTCCGACTCACGATTGCGGATTACTGTCAGAATCCACACTTATCGCATCCATATTTCTGAAATTGCATGGCGCTAAACAGTCGTTTTTGAAAAGACATGTATTATGAAGATATGCAGAGAAGATATCTTCGTAAGATAACTCCACCTGCTTTAAAATAAATGTTTTTTATAAGTAACGTAGCTGGATTCTTATTAAAAATAAACACTTCAAAAGTCCTGTTCAACATTTCTAATTTCCACAACTGCTCGCTGGAGAGATCTTCTGAAGTATAATTTGCAGGTAATTATGCTTCACAGAAAGATTATCCTGTTGCCCCGGGCCAGTGCCTTCCTTCACAGCGCCTGCCAATAGGATGGCGACAATAATAGTATGCCCGAATAGACAACGTACGAAGCTTTTTTAATAAATTTCAAAATGTTTAAAATTATTTAAAGAATACGTCTTTCGGGCAATATGAATTAGAAAAACAAAGAAAAATAAAAAAATAATGTATGTTATGATGCCACAGATAATTGAACTCGGGATCCCCCTTTTTCCAGGTTGTTGCACTAACCAACTTTGCTCGATCAATGTGTTTTTTTTTTTTTACAGTAACTCCACACAGGAGACTTATTATGACTTTATGACTTATACAGGGAAATTATTTCCCTCAGGGCCTATATCATCTTTGGGGATGCTGTGTGGAGGGTCTTTTAGAGGATAGGAAGAAGTGAACTTGGGTCTTGAAGAGACCCATGTTATAGGATGGAGGAAACACAGAGGCCGATAGATCATTCCACAGCCGAGCTGTTGAACACAAGAATGAATCGTAGAAGCGACCAGTTCTCATGTGACAAATGTCAACCGTTTTCAAATGTTGGGCGCGCATTTGGCGTGTCTCCCGACTATGCACCGGTGCCGAAAGGATCAATGACGCTATTTCCTCGGAGCATATTCCATTAAAATACCGGTAGAATAAGGACAGCATTCCCACCTGACGTCTGTGCTCCAAAGATTGCAACCCGTTTGTTAAGATAGGCGAATCTGTCAAACGGACCGCCCGTTTCTGCACAGAGTCAAGGGTTTTTTTCAGATATTTTGGGACTCCCGACCAGAGGTGGCTGCCAAATTCTACAGTGGGCGCATTGCGATTTGTACAGGGTCAGCAGTTGTGTACTATCTGCAGTATCTGCGGGCTCTGTACAATACGCCCAGCTTCTGAGAGGCTAACTTTACTCGGGCTTCGATGGAGCCCCCATACCTGAGCTGGTCAGTTAGTATTGTCTGAGCAAAGCTGAAGTTAGCAAAAACGTGTTATAAAGCACTGTTTAGCACAAATGAGATGAATATTAATACCTAGTACATTTGCACATGAGAAGAGAATTTTCTTCAAGTACTGTGTCATCTTTGGGGATGCTGTGAGGAGGGTCTTGCCGTGGGAGAAGGAAGGAGAGGTAGTTCTAGGAAGGAAAAAAGTATGAGGGATGGATTATAATCTTTGGGTCAGTGTGTCCAGCAGCGACGGGCGTATTAATCCATCCCTTCCACTGCCCGCGCTGCAAGACGGTGGATCCGGCTCACCACGTAGCAAACGCCGCCAAGACCTAGACAAACCTAACCTCATGAATCTAAACACCCCTAAGTCACCAAACGTAGTGATCGACTCGGGGTAGCCTATGGCAGAGGTGTTGGTTAAACAATGCATGGTTCCCGGGGCCTGCCTCCCAAATTATTAATTTAAATATCAATAGTAATATAATTATGTGGATACTTCACAGAAGTCCCAACTGCCCGTAGCCAATGGGACTATAGCATACATTGGGTTATGCTGTGAGGCTGAAGGGAGTGTAATTTTTTAATAGGTAATTTTTTTAATGCCTCGTAAGATATATAATATTTAAATTCATAATATTTACTATACCGGTGTTCCCAGCTCCATAAATAAGATTTTTTGTCTGTACTAATCACACTCAATTATCCTCAAAATCATTACACAAGCTCCAAAGGGCTTTGAAGCAGACAATGGACGGTTACCCAGGGAGGGTTTACTCTTGGGGTAAGAATAACCTCTTCGAATTTAATGTTTCAAAGATCCAATCATGTCTGATTACGTCTAAAAGGGATCGAAATGACAAACAAGTCTCCTTTAATGGAAGCAATCTTCCCAACAAGCCCTCCATTGATATACATGTAACCCTAAGTGACCAGCTCAGGTATGGGGTCTCCATCGAAGCCAGATTAAAGTTAGCCTCTCCGACGCTGGGCGTACTGTACAGAGCCCGCAGATTATTTAATAGTACACAACTGCTGACCCTGTACAAATCGCAAGTGCGCTCCACTGTAGAATTTGGCAGCCACCTTTGGTCGGAAACCCCAAAATATCTGAAAAAAAACCTTGATTCTGTGCAGAAATGGGCGGTCCGTTTGATTGATTCGCTTATCTTAACAAACGAATTTCAATATTTCAGGTGAGAATGCTGTCCTTGTTCTACCGGTATTTCAATGGAAGATTATCTGAAGAACTAGCATCATTTATCCCTTCAGCACCGGTACACAGGCGAGAAACACGGCAAACGCGCTCCCAAGATTTGTACTCAGTTGACATTTATCACATGAGAACGAGTCGCTTCTACAACTCGTTCTTGTGTTCAACAGCCCGGCTATGGGATGATTTGTCGGCCTCTGTGTTTCCTCCCTCCTACAACTTAGGTTTATATTCAAGGTCCAAGTTCACTCCTTCCTATCCTCTAAAAGATCCTCCACACACTGTTCCCAAAGATGACATAGGCCTTCAGAGAGGTAATTTCCGTCAGGGCATCCTGTGTGTACTAACTGTAAAAAAATTCCTAATGCAAATCCTATGGCATATGCTGGAAGAACAATATGTTTAAAGTGAAAACGAGTGAACCTGGACTTTGAAGAGATCCATGATGTATAAAAAAGGAAACAAAAAAACCAGCAAAATTGTATCAAAACCATATCTGAAACTACTTATATTGCCTATTATCATACGACAACATAATATATTTTCTTCAAAACTTGCGTAATCTCTTTGTGGCATCATAATCAATCTCCATATACAAAAATTAACGTTTGTCTGTCTGTCTGTCCTCGATTTTCTCAAAAATTACTCTACTTGTTTTTCTTAAAATAACAGAGTTTGTTCTTATTAGTGCCCCAAAGGTTTGAAGAGTAGTTTGAATGAAATCAAATATGTAGAACTTTTGCTATAACGTTTTAAAATTGGTATGAAAAACATTGAACCCTCCATGTTATATTGAGGTTGGCGTATAGATATACCAATCTGGTTAGCCACATATAAAAGTCAAAAGAAAAAGGATTGTTTTGGTAGAACATTTTCAAAATCGAAAACACAAATAGATACCTACTTTATTATTTAGGTGTATATAAAAAAAAATGTTTGGAATGAAATAAAATTTTTCAAATGAATGTTTCTTCCTTTAGAGATAGTAATAGTCGTTACAAGGCATTACTTTCGCTGACAAATCAATTACGGCACCCAAACGACAAGCAAGAATTCACGAAGTACACACCAACTAGTAAATTAATAAGAATTACTTTGTTAAAACCACTGTTTTTAATATTTAAATATCTTTATGTTTCAGGAGCAAAGCTCCCCTCATCAGAATAAACAATATACTATGTATTATACAGGGTCTGTCGCAAAAGTATCGGGAATTTTTTTTTTTGACAATGTATTGCCAATAAACGTACAAACACGTAAAATTCTTCATAATACGCCCCTTGGACGTCAATACACGTTTTGCAGTGTTTCTTCCAGTCTTGGAAAGCACCATGGAAGGCATAAGATGGAACCCCCTTAAGGCACTGCGTCGAAGCGGTTTTCACCCCATCCAACGTCTCCAAATGGCGTCCCTTTAGGCTTCGCTTGATGCGAGGGAACAAAAAGAAGTACGGTGGTACTAAATCAGGACTGTACGGCGGATGCGGCAGTGTCGCCACGCCTTGCTTAGCGAGGAACTCCTGGACGACGAGAGCTGAGTATGAGGGGTCATTGTCGTGATGCAAAATCCCAGGTGTTGGCGATCTTCTTTCGAACGCGGCGAATCCTTTCGCGCAACGGTTTCCTTGTCATGTTGCAGTTCTCCGCTATTAAGCGGACACTGAAACAACGATTAGACTGTAACACTTCCCTCATTTTTGTGACGTTGCTATTAGTTTTGGAAGTTGGTGGTCGTCTATCGCGAACATCATCTTCAATTGAATCCCGGCCGTTTTGGAATTGTTTGTGCCACTCGTAAACTCTTGCCTGTGACATGGCTTCATCTCTGAAGGCTTCCCGAAACATGGCCAGGGTCTCGATACCGGTTTTTTTCAGCCGTACGCAGAATTTTATGACTGCCCGCTGCTCCAGCACATGTTGCATCTTGATTTCTGACGCAACGACAAAACACACTTAGCGCGGATCACTGTGCTAGCTCTACTGTTGCTCGGAGGGGCGCATTTGGTAGCTGCGACTTACCCCTACCATCCCCACCACTTGGCGCATACCCGCTATCCCTTCTAGCTTATACTTTTACCACAGACCCTGTATTGTTTATCTTGAAGGTGAGGGAAGTTTTGCTTTTGAAACATGTAGATATTTTATATTAAAAACGGTGATTTAAACAAAGTATTTTTTATTAATTTATTAACATAATATACATTGTGACAATACTTTTTTTTTATAAAGTTGGCATTTAAACTGGAAAGACAATCTTCAGATAAACTAAGTAAGTACTGTTGTAAGGGGGAAACTATGTAAACAATTTGGCGGCGTGTTGCAATTTGCTGTAATTTCAATGGAAAATAATACATTCATTTCAAAAGTGAGAGAAAAAAGTACTAAATATTAGAGGGAGACAACATTAACATATATGAATAATAATAGATAGTATACACAACAGAGTAATGGGAACATAATGAAGTCATTAGAGAGATAATCCTAAAATATTTTACAAGAAAGAGCAGTTCTAATAATGGATAATACTTGAACACATAATAATAATTAAACGCATGGCTGAGGCAACATAACAATGGTATCCATAATTACATATGAAGTGGAAGTTAATAATTGAAAAGCTGGGGAAGATTCCCAGGAAACATGTTTAAAATAGGACAAATTTGTTTGATTATTAAGTAGGTTATCTACTAATTTTAAATTTAAAGATTTATTTAAATTTTTAGTGCTTGAGATGCCCCCCCCCACTGGCCTTTAAAGATGTGATGGCCCGTCCTTCCTCCGTTTATGATTTAATTTAGCAATAGACTTCCGTTCGCGCCACCGATTTAAGATGACTCCTCTACTGCTGCCTTAAATTTTCCTAACTAATGTGATCGGAAAACTCTTTGTAGTTTTCCTTTCAATTTGAGGTTTTTCTCCTCCTTGGCCAGCGTGTAACGTCTAGCCCTATGCTAACATTCGAGTGTTTCCGATTTTCATGATTTTTGCGAAAAATTACGCACTAGAATGTGGTCAATTTGCCAAGCTTTTCGCGAGTCTACGTTGTGTTGTTTTTTGTTTCAGACTATTGGAAAATCAAGGCCTTATTTGTGGTAACCCCTATTCTTTGTAGCGTAGGCAGACTCTCGCATACCATTGACAGAATTCATATTCCTAACATTACTCCTATCTTAGACTTTAATGTTCTGGACTCTCTATTATTATCCTACTATGCAATCTACGTTAATTTCCTATAGGAAGACTAGCATTTTCCTAACTTTACCCCTAAATTTTCTATTTTTCTTCTATCGTGAGTTTTAATGGAAAACTTAGCTTCTGGGCTATACTGATTGCACTATTCCTGATCTATATAATACGACGTAGTTTCAATTTAAAATTTGGTATACATGAAGGTAATGATCACAGTATTATCGCCTTTCCTCATCGTACTAAGTGTTATTCTACATGGATTAGTTTCAATAAATTTCATGGTTAAAAGGTACAGTTTTACTTATTTTGGCGCCATCTCCATCCTCTCCTAAATTTTGGAAAATTACATGATTAGGTTTTAGTTTACACAGCTTTTGTTATGACGAGAGATCGAATACGGTTTGTTTTGCTGCAATTCGGCTCCAGACCAACCCCTAAAGTACTCGGATGGCCACGTTTCCGGTCGGTAACCCTCTCCTCACAGACGCACAGCCTGACCAAACGGTATACGTAACCTCTTCTTTTAGTTCGTGCGCTATTGGTCATCCCCTGTACCGCGACGGAAAGAGCACCTTCCATATCCATGGGTCCAAGACCTTCCGAATTCCCGTCCTCCAGACAGTTACATTTAAAGGAGATCAAACCGGTTCCGTCCCCTCGTCAAACAACATTAGATACTTGCGAATTTTTTGCAAAGTCCGGGTTGAAAGGCCGTCCTCCGCATCAAAAGTTCAGAGATAACCACGCTTAAATCAGCAATTATTTCTGCCCAATCGATAGGTACAAATTATAAATATATGTAAACAATACGAGTTTTTATAATCCACAATACTCCAGTTTTCCTAGAAAATTGTGGATCTGACATCTCCAACACAGGTCGTGAATCTGTGCCAGATATTCAGATATACTACATATCAAAATACATAAAAGTGATAATACAATATATATAATAGATTACTTTTGGTTTGGTTGACAGGTTGATTTAATGAGACCCTGCTATCTCATGTAGTTTGAATTTAACTGTAGATTGATTTTTTGTTTGGAGAAAAGGTAGGACTCCAAAAAGCCCAAAATTCGCAAGGCCTGAACCTTGACAACCTAAGTCGAAGATAAAATTAATTTTATAACATAACTTGGGAACGTATTGTCGACGAATGATTATGCTTATTTTGACATTTCTAATAATGTGGGTTTTTGTTTGTTCTGTTGAATTCATCAATATGTTCGAACGGGTGTGGAGCGCCTTTGAATTGAATCTTTCCATGAAAATGGCGCTATAAAATTATTTATGTACGCAAACTACAAATACGTGATTTCTAAAAGATGATAGTTCATCGCAAAAGATGATAGTTCATCGCAAAAGATGATAGTTATTTTTCAATTAAATGTCGACGTTTGTTAAGGTACTTATTCTTCTTAAGATGTACTGAAATTCGAATATATATATACTTATACGTATCTACATACTTCGATAAAAGAGGGTATGGTTTGGAATGTTGACCTAGTTTTAATAACAGTCGAGGAAGTGTGTCATTGAGATATGCGACAGTTATTAAGTGTCAGAGACCCCCGTCAGGAAGCATAACAATTAGGATTCATTGGTTTGTTTTAGAATGATAACGATCTTTGAATTAATAAAAATCGTTTGGATTGTTGGTATTTTTAGTAACGTTAGTTTTGAATTTATATGTTAGGAAAATATATATATTAATAAAATAAATTGGTTTTATAGGAAATATACATAAATATAATAATTGGTTTTATATATATACATATTAAACATTGTATATAAATAAAGATAAAATAAATAACGGCCATATAGATTTGATAGATACATTATACGCTTTATACATACATATATACCCATACACACACATACATACTCTTAGTAAAGGCCAAGTTTTTAGCCGAAGTTATTTCACTATAAAACTAGGAGAATACACACGTACATCAGGAAAGCGGTCAGCGAATAAACTGTCTCTCATGTCCCTTCGTCTCGCAGAAAAACAGGTAGGAAAGCCCATGGACAATTATCGTTCCCTCCTATCATACCCTACTGTGAAAATGTCTCCTTTGTCATCGAACATCGTCAAAGATAGGCATCGATCCATGACACCTCGGAATGCGAGTCCCCTCAAACACCCTAAATGTCGACGCTTCTGGGAAAATAACTCACCAACGTCAGGATGGTAGGAAACCAGGTCCACCCTCTGGAAGCGACGGATATCCTCAACATTCAACAAGTCTGGTTCTTTGTCCACGAGGGATACTTAGGTGAAGCCAGACTGGTATTTCGTTCCCTTCTCCCGTCCTCCACGTGATAGAGAGCTTCAGACGATTTCACTCGTTTAACCCCTTTAGCCAACGCACACGGGATCCAAAGTGAAAGTCAATAAGATGTTCTGAAGTTGTTGTTTATGAGTCAACTCAATAAAAGACAATTATACAGGTAGGTATCTACCGGAAATTTTTATAAATACTTAAATGTATTTATGGAAAAAAATAGGTATTTTTGAATATTTAAAAGTCAAGTGCTGGTAATGAGTGAGACAATTGAATTATCTATAGTACTAGTTTAATTATAATTCAATGCGAAAGGAAAGATTTATCGTAAAATATCTCATGAAGGTAGCACAAATATTTGATTAGAACGGCTTTGATCAAGTATACAAAACATTCACTCATGATAGATAACGGTCGTATAGTATTGACCTATATATTAAACAGTAAATATAAATATATATATATACATATTTACATATACACACATAAAATACATGTACTTATAAGTCATTAGAAATATAATTCATATCTCCATCCTCGCCTTCCCCGGGTAATCTGAAAACTTGTATTTTAAATTGACTCACCTGAATTCCGACAAATTCATAATTTTTCCAGACGGGTTATACACGCCAATATGAAGATTCAGAAAATATTGAACTTCCCTGCCTGGAATGTTTAATCTAAGTTAGAAATATTTACTTAATACAATCTAGTGTTTCCTAATTTCAATTCGTGATCTACCGATTTGTACTATTTCTTCAAATTTAATGATCTCTAAATCCAAATATTATTAGATAATATTTAAATTTTTGTTGTTTTATTTTCCTATTTTATTCTTTGTACTCACGTAATTCTCTTTACTAACTATTAATTAAATCCGTAAACCGAACGCTTGGTAATATTTTAGAACTTTATTATTTTTCTTTGACGAAATTAATCCCACGCTAGGTATTAAAAATGAATTATATGAAACTAAGACTCAGCTGTTTTTTAAACTTTCACTAAATTATTTTAAACGCAATTATATTTAATTTTTCTTAAACTCGTAATGAATTTAGTTCAACACAAAATATGAATTAAATCACATTTCATTTAAACAATTTTAATTAATTCACAGAAGCTAATTTTAAAAATCTTTAAACAAATAACTTTATTAATTTTAGAAATTTTCAATATTTATTAAATTATTATTATTATCACATTGCTCTAATAATTTTGAGAAAATTAAATCAAATATATTGTTATCAACTTTAATTGCAACTTTTAGAATCTTCAACGTAATTTAAGTATTATTAATTTTTAGGAAATTTCACTATTTATGAAACTATTATTGTATTAGATCAACAAGAGAATTTATTTTAACACTTTATTTATTAGAAGACGAAATTTTTGAAGTCCAGGAAAAACACTTTTTAATCACTCCGCACGCAATTAACGACGTATCAACTCGAGACGAACTGCCTTTAAGAAAATTTTAATAAATAAATTATTATTAATTTGAACACAAAATCACTTTATTTATTTTAAGATGAAATTTTTGAAGTCCAGAAAAAACCCACTCTTAATTACTTAAATACCGATACGCCCGTAATCAACTATTTCTTCCGACTTATTTCGCGACGAACTCCAATCAACTTCAATTCAAACACTTTATTTATAAACACTTTCGATTATTATAATTTCACTTAAAACCACCAATTTTAATTAATTCACAGAAGTAATTTTTAGTATCAACTTAATTATAATGAATTTTAGAAACTTCAATATTTATCAAACTATTATTGAATTAAATCAAACTATTGTTGAATCAATCCAACAACTATTTAAAAGAATTTATTTAAAACTTTATTTAATTGTAAGAAACAAATCAAATGAAACTTCCTAAGTCCAAAAACAAAACAATTACTTAAAATCGGCCAGCACGTAATTTAATATTTCCTCGCTCGACGTATTCCGCGACTAACTCCCCTATTCTGCCGTTACATTTCCTTATATATACAGCTTAGAATCAAAAGGTTTTAACTCCATTCCATACCTTCATTAAATTATGTTCTCTATTAACTCGTAAACCTATATGTAAGTAACACTAATTTCGAATGTAATTCTTCAATGTAAATATTTAGATAAAACCTGGTCCGCATCTGTCACTTTTCCTCACCCCGGCCAGGATCGAATTTAGTTAATTCCTTTAGAACGCCCTGCTGTTCCTTATTCTAGAATTGGAAATTTCGATTCATGTTTTTTTTTTCTGAAAATATTATCTATCGCTTATTCTTTGGTCGCCTATGAACTCGGGTATCTCGTAATCATAGCCACTATGTCCTTATTGAATTTTATTTAAAGAAGCGCCTTCTTCACATCGTTCAATTTTAGAAATTCCCTTAGTCCCTGGTTGTCTTTATACGCGATACCTTTTTATTTATGAATTTTCCGATGGTAACATGGTTTTTCTCTGATCTAACATGTGAATATTCGATTAACGCATATTTTCGTGCAATTCTCAATTGATCATAATATTGGTGTAAACACTTTATAATTACTTCCCCACCTCACCTGCCTGAGTTAATAAATATACCTTTCCAGAATGATTTTTCAATGTGTTGCACTGCTTCTTCCTGGTCTAGCTGTATTACACCTTTTGCATGTACCTGTCGTCTGTTTATACTTTCATCCGGGTCGATTGATATCATCCTTAATTGATTTTTCACTACCTTTAATAATTTTGTGTATTAATTTATAGGCGTTTTTACCTGTGATTTACCTACCCCAAACCTGGTAGATATGAGTTCGTTCACTTCTTTCCTGGCCACTCCCCCTTTTCCATTTCACTCTAACTCAATATCGCATTAGCTTACTCATTATTATGGGTAATAACCATTACTTTTACAAAAAACCGATATAAATCAGAGTTAATCGAAAACCCATTATTTTTTATTACTTTTCCTTAAATAAATATTCCTATCTTCCCTGTATATTTTTAATTGTTCGTTTATCTCTTTATTGCCCGAGTTTCATGTTCATCTGATCGCTTGGATAAACAATTCTTGTCGCCTTGTTTACATTAGTCATTGACAACCTCAAAATTTTACCTAAATGTATCGAACTATATTCAAAGTAGTAGTCCATATATCTCAATATTTCTATTGAATTCCTTCAGTTTAAATTTTATAATTGATTGATACATTTCTCATCTACATTTTCATAATATCTGATGTCCCGAATCTACTCAATTAATACCTTTTATCACCTAAAATCAGTCTAGTTTCACTCCCTTGTAATTATCTACGTTCCTGAAATTAGAAAATTGTACTCCTATTTCACATTAGTCCTGCCTAAATCGCCTCTTAAGTTTGCCGAAGTTTCCATACTGTATAATTCTTGTTTCTTCCCTTTTTCATCTGTTGAAGCTATTGTTCTCTGAATTATTTTCTCTAATTCGTTGTTTTTCCGCTTAACCTTACATGACACGCCTCTCTGTCTAAATTCTAATGCAAACACACCTTTCCCCGTGCAAGATAAATCATCACTTTGTAGTTTTTTATTTGTAATTAACATTTTGCGTATTATTTTTACTTCCTACTTCCATTTTCAATGGTTATTCATCTCTGCATTATCTATTGTATTCTTTAAAGTTCACGACCTCTCTCGCCCTATTCGTCCTCTAGTGAAATGTTTACATTATAGGCCGTCGATCTGAACCCTTTCGATTCACATAAATAATTAATATTTCCTTTGTCCTGTCACCACTAATTATTGTTTATGTAAAACGCTCGTTTGATTGGTAACGTTTTCGTCGATCTGGCCCAATCCTGTGATGTTTATTTATAAGGGGGAACGCCTTCTTCCCACTGCCATCTCGTGGTTTTATGTTGCAACGAGTTTTATGAATCAAAAATTATTGGATTATAATTCACTGTAATCAAACTCTCCACAAGTCGATAGATGTCGCCCCCTTAAGCTTTTCTAGCATGAAAGTTATGCATATAAAAAAAAAATATTTTCCAGGGTTCTATTAAAAGAAAATGATGATGGTTAGACCATTACACGCGCTACACGAAAACGTTTACAAATCATTTATTTTGGATAGAATTATTACATATTTTTACTAACTATTATATCAGAATAGACATTTTGAGTAAATTGAAGCACAAAATTCAATAGCTGTCAGACTTCATAGTGAACCGCCCACTTAAAGACAAACGATTTCGATCGACTGCTTTTGGATATTTATAATAATTATTCGGAAGAGTTTGTGGTAATTTTTTTAATTCAAAGAGAAAGCATGGTTTTGATATAATCATATATGCAAAAGGAGGAAGAACGAATTTTATCGTTAAGTCCGTCGCAGTAGGTGGCGTGAACTTCACTATGAGACTGGTTTTGACATTTGGTGGCGTCTACCCACCCGAATACCCAAGGGGTTAAAGAAAGATTTTCGGTTTCTAAGGGAAAATTGATATTACTTCGGGAACACAGACCTGCCCAAAACTTGCTCTTACTGGTTTATCTCTTCAGTGTTTCCAACCATTTCCATCCCTTTCTACGCCTTTTCCCCTAATTCTCTCAACCTCAGCGTACCTTTAGAAATGGAGAAGCCGTAGTTTTACTGAATCCGCTTAGTTATGATCATCAAATATATTTAAGATATTAATATGCATTTACGTTACATTGGAAAATTTTGAAATTTTTCGGAAACTCTTTGTGTAATCATTTTAATAAAGAAAATAAAATTAATCATTTACGAAGGATTGAGTGCTATTCCAGCCCAAAAACAAGCATCGCTTATTCCCAATCCATTTGCTAAATTTCGCAATACACATCCAGAAAACTGTACGTTATCAATAAATAATAATGAAAACATAGCTCACCACTAATGGCAACATCGCAGTGTTATCGAATTATCACCGTGGGGATGAAGGGGGTGGAGTTGGTTGGGGGCAGTTTTATCATCCACCTTTTGTCATCAATCATCGTTGTAATGTGAGCGATTTATTTTTCGTTTGGCGCTTCATTATTTTTTTTTATATCTCTTCAAAAGCACAATGCAAAAAAAACCACGTTAAATGTTTTTTTTTATTATTAAGTTCATGAAACACGTTGTTATAACCATGAACATATTTTATTTTCACCAACCGGTTTTGCTTAACTAAAGCTTCATTAGGGTAAATATAATAACTTTGTATATATATAAGTTTGTTTTTTTTTAGAAAAAAGAAAGTTTATAAAATAGATTTGTTTTTTATTTACATCGATATCTCTCACGGAATACGGAAGTCCAGTCCTCCATGGTCTTGGGGTAAGGCTCTCGGCTACAAACTGCTGTTCGCCTTTGTCGTATTTGGTGACCAGGTCAGAATAGCCAAGTATTTTGCCACCTTCTTCTTTCCCTTCTCCTTCTCCTCCCCAATACCTTCAGCTTCACAACATTTCCCAATTGGGGATGCCATAGTCTCACTGGCTCCAGACGGTTGGAAGCATTTGAGAATCTTGTGCGGTATTCACGTAAAAAAAAATCAATAATAACGTTAAAATCTAAATAACAGAACATTTCGTTTTTATTCCTAAAGTAAGTTTTCATTTTTTCAATTTTTTTCAATGTTTTAATTTTTCAAAGCCCCCCAAAACGCTTCAAATCTATGGCCGATCGGTTTTGATCAGTTTTGAGGTTAGAATGTCAGATTTCAGAACAAGAATGAGTTAACGTAAATAATTTTATATTCTATTCATAGAAAATCATAACTAAACATAAATAATAAAATTGTGTACCTTTCAGAAATTTAACGTGGAAGAATAATAATAATATTGACCATTAACATTATCATAAAATCCGTAATGATAATTGGTTTGCTCATCAATATTCCACATTTATTTAATTAAGAATGGTTTTTTTAAATCGAACAATAATTAAAGACCTTAAAGTGACCCAAATTAAGTTCAAATTTCGCTAAAACTAAAAAAAATATAATTTTAAAGAAAAATGTAATTTTTTTAAGTCGCATAATTTTATTTATTTATATATATTTCTGCAAACCGGTCGAATGCAAAAATATATATAAATAAATAAAGTTATGTGACTTAAAACAAAAACAAAAACATTTAAATTATAATGTCATGCCACAAAGTGATTGCTTCCTTCGATAAATTAAAAAAATATATATATATTTAAAATACAAAACATAATAGAAAAATAAAAATGTACAGACTAATACAAAAACAGAATGCGCACGTGACCTCAGATGTTCAAAATGCAATGGTACCAACAGAAAACGATGTTTTGATGAGATGATTTTTTATTTACTTTTATATAACGATTTACTCGGAATCGGTAATTGCTGATCAATATGAATATTCATGTTTAAAGCCATTCTATTTTTCACTGGAGTTCCTTATTGATTACATAGAAAAATATTACTATGTTTTCCTTTTAAGAAAATTGATTTTTGGTTATCTGTGATGTTGCCACCAGGCCCTTGCATTAAAAAACCAACACCTTATTGTATTATTCTATGATATTACCTGTCATTCTCAAGTATTCTCTTTAGCAGACTAGCGACAGAGAAGTAGACATGTTAACATGATATTAATTGTTTTTGTGTTTAATTCGTCGAACACCTTTTAATATTTTTTTTAAATTTAATGTGAATCAATTTTAATAATGTTATTATCAAGTTCTGCAAGCATTTTTAGTTGTTATTATTCTGATGTTTCGGCGTTTAAGGTCATTTTCAAACTTTGGTTAATCCACATTGTGACAACTTACTCGTATTTATATGATTTAATTTACTCCCCCTCCTTTACAATTTAGATGGGTAATGATTTATTATCGGTAAAACCGATTTAGTTAGAAAGCAATCAAAATTCTGAATTCTGTGCGGTTTTCACATTTATAATCTGTTTTTACTCGTATTTAACTGACAATGTTTTCTTAATTGATTTATTTAAATGTGTTGTATTGTTTTGATAATGTGAACATACTGAGAAGCGGTGCGTATATAATTTTCCTTTCTTTATTAATTAATGTTATAATAGGATCATTCGTACGTTTGTTAATTTTAATAACATGATTTCACTTAACAAATAAAAAAATTTCAATGATTGCGTTCTGATTAAGATTGGGGTGATATATTTTTTTGCTACAACTCTTGTAATTATTCATATCCAAACGTAGATGTTGGTAAAATATATATTAAATTTAAGACAAACACCGCATCAATTCCAAATAGCACGTATTTATAAACGCGCCCTAACTGTGGCTGAGTGCACACTGCGCTCTGAACGGCTATTATAGTATGGTATTACTGTACCAGGGTCGTATAGCACCGGGTAAGTCCGGTTCTAACGATATGTGACTCCCTACCCCACATTTTCCGCCATAACTCGATACAGATAACTGGGAAATTGATTCGGAATTAAAACGTGGGTGGGAAAGGCCGCATATGGCTCACTTCGCAGGAGAGTGCATGTATCGAGTATCACGGCTTCAACAGATAATTGATAATAGCTGCAAAATTGATAACACAAGTAATAAACGCGCGAGCAAATCAAACTTTTAAATTCTCACATCAGCAAATGCAAATAATTACAACTTTGTACTAGGCAGACTTACAAACTTCTTTTTTTTTAATACTATTTCATCGAGTTGGATGAACAAACGATTGCAGTCTTGAGTAAAAAGAATTTTTAAATACAGGACTTAAACTTTAATATACCTAATCTTGAATAGAAGCGTTCTTCCTTAGCCAATTAATGGAAGCGAGAAGTATATTTTACTCCTATTTTAAATTAGGCATTATTACTCCATCATTCAGTGATATTTGTCGTTTAGGATAATGGGTTTTGCGATTACTCATAAAAACATATTAAATACTTATGTTCATCAAAAATACGCATAATTCGCTCGTTTATTGTGTCTAAGAAGTGATGAGTAATTTTCAATCAATAGTTCCTACCATACAACGAGATAATATAAAAAAAAATTCAACTTACCAACGGTAAAAAGGCACCGTCCACTACTAATAAGACAAATGAATTGGTGACGAAAGAACTCAAGGAAAACATATCTTAATCTTAAAGAAAACTAGCGCGATCGGTTGGCACTTCAGTGAACAATTAGATTGAATTTTTTTTATATGAATACCCCACAAGAGTCCCAATTGCTCCCAACCGTCTGGAGCCAGTGAGACTATAGCATCCCCTATTGGGGAATGTTGTGAGGCTGAAGTTATTGGGCAGGGGAAGGAGAAGCGAGAGGAAGGTGGGGAAATACCTGGCTATTTAGATCTGGTAACCAAACACGGCTAAAATCCATTTAAAGCAACGTTTCGATTCTGAATGGTGGTCTTTCACTAGGGCGATACTGAGTGTATCTTCCACTCTGGAACGTGCGTAAATAAACTACAAATTATTTTTAAATGAATTAATCGTGAAACAGCACAAATTAATTAAATAAAATTTACTTGCACATGTCGGGATTTGAACCCGCGACCTTCGGATTCGTAGTCGAGAACCTTACCCTCGACCATGGAGGCTGTCAAATTGAATAAAATTAATAAGAAATACTTTGTGTACACCAATGTTTAATATATAAATATCCGTACAACTATATACGAATACAACTGGTTTACAATTAGATAAATTAGAAAATTTAGAAACCAGAAAAAATGTCAAGTCGGTTAAATATTACTAGTACTCAATATTATTTTTAATAATTGTCTTTTAAATTTATTTTCACATTAAAGCTTATATTTTGAATATATTTTAATTGTAACATTATTTTATTTTTTGTATGCCTTGTCATTTTCTTTATTTATATTAATCAAAAATAAAAAAATTAATTGCTAATTTATGTTTTCATTATTTAAAAAAAACGTACAGCTTTTTAGTATACCTCATTTCCTGATTTAGAAATATGTTTATATTAATCTAGTGGTGATTACAAAGTAATTTTTAATTAATTTATTACATTTAAAAAAAAATTAAATATACATAATATTTAATAATGTTTCTAATAAATTCTACAATTATTATAGTTTTTCTTATTGTGACAGCTGTTTCGGCGTTCAAGGCAATTTTCAAACTACTGGTGTAAGTTCAAATAAATTTATTTTAAATATGAAAGAAACAAACTTGAAACTTTAAACGCGATTATCTCAGAATCGTGTTTATATTAAAGTACCTTTGCGGTAGACACGATTACTAAACCCACATCATTTCGATATACATAACATTTATACTACTTATTTATAACGATAAAAGCTAGTCGCTAACCGAAGAATTTTTTATTTATTAACTTAAAAAAAAAAAATTCTAAAACCGTCGCCATTTTTTTTAAATTAAAATTTTGACAAACTTTTGATTCGGGGACTATAATATACAATAGGCAATATAATATACTAACGATTTTTTTGTTGAAATTCTGATTTCAGATGAACCGTTCTCCAGTTATCGTGTCCACTGCAAGTGAGGCAAAAAAACGCGCTCTTGGAATACAGCTGTGGTTCCGCTATTTTCAAAGATTTTTCTTTAAAAATAAAGATAAAAATAATTAAATAGGTACCCCAAAATGTGTACTAATCGAGGCTGTTAACAGTTTTTTTCACTAAATATGTATTATGTTCTAGGAAAAAAATCGAGAACATGTTCTCATTTCGCCCGCTACAACTGTATATAACCCCTTGATACATGAAATCTAACCATTTACATATTTAGCATTTTAGTAAGTTAGTGTGTAATTAAAGTCGTTCGGGTAATAACCATCACAAGATGATGTCATCACCACTCCATTAGACGCTAATACCGAGGTCATAATACACCCGGCATTAAAACAATATCTCATCCCCTACATGCCAAATTGTAAATTATCTTTCTAATGAATTTTGTCAGGTTTTGGGGGAGAATATAACCAGTGTAAAGCAGAATATGGTGGAGCAGGAACGTGAATGGAAAATGTTAATAAAATAAAAACTTATTATGACGAAGAAAACTTTTCAAATAGCTCAATATTATTAGCCCAACTAAAGATAAGTTTGTAATCCAGCAGGACTGGATCGATAGTTCAGATAGAGGTGAATGGAAAATTTTCTGTAATTTTCGATTCGGTCGGAGGTTTTTCATAGAACCTAAAAATACCCTTAATGCAGTTTTTGTTTAGCCAAGAGCTAAAACTTGAATAATAATTCTAGGAGTAATTCTCAGTTTTACGTTTTCCTATGCTATAATCCAATGTTCCGATTATCTCATACGAATTTTCCACGGGGATTGTAATTTTCCTCAAGTTTTCCAGTCTACGTTGTAAATATTTTTTTTCCGACTATTGGGAAAACAAGATCTTATTTTGTGGTAAGTCAAATTCCTTAAAGTGTAGGCAAGTTTTCACATACTATTGACAGGCTTATATTCTTAGTCGAACTATCTTAAATTTTGATATTAGCTTAAGTTTTAATCTCTCTTTGCTATCCTAGTACGTAATCTACGTTAAATTTCAATAGATTTAAAGGATTTTTCAACAGCGTCTTAAAATATTCTATTTTAATCTATCATTACTTTAATGGAAAAATCTTAGCTTCTGGGCTATCGTAGTTACAATCTACCCGTTATTTTAAATACAACATACAAAATACAACGTGTTTACATCGTTAAATTTGGTGTACATAGTTAAAATGGTCGTTTACCTTCATTAAAATAAATTCAATTCTACATTGGTTAGTTACAAAATGTTTTCATGGGTTAGATGATTTCTCATCTCATTGTCGCATCCAGCCTCTCCTAATATTGGGAAAATTACATGATGACAAACAACATTAGAAACTTTAGATTTTGTGGGAGTCAAGTCGTGAATTCGACTTCCATGTCAAAAGAGCGGTGGCGATTACGCTTACTTCACAGCGATTGCCTCTTCCCAATCGACAGTACACATCATATACGAGTATATATGTAAATAATACGAGTTTTTTTATAATTCATAATGCTCCATTTTTCCGGAACATCCTGAACCTGTAATTTCTCTCATCGGGAATCTAAATACTAATATACTTATAAGCAATAATACAATACACAAAATAAAAAAATACGGGTTTTGTTTGTTTGACAGATTTTTTATGAGATCCTAACATCCTCATTTTTAGTTTGAAATTAATTTTAAGTTGTTTTGTTTGGAGAAAAGAGTTGAGTTCCAAAAAGTCCGAAATTTGTGAAAGACACGACTCTTGAAAAATAAATTAAAGATAATAAACAGTATATTATGTAATAAAATTCGAACGTGTTTGTCGACATATGATTATTAATTGTAAGATAAAAAAAAGACATGATTACTTTATTATTAAAAATAACATTATTGTTAATTTCATAATTCAAAACTATCACAATGCTTGTAATAGTTTTCGAAAGGTGGGGAGGGGGTCTTTACACTTCGGATCTATAAATTATTTTATTTATGATTTATGTACTCATCGATATGTTCAATGGAATAATTGGTTGTTTTATGCAAATGTTTTTTGACAACCTTGAAACCACGATAAAATGGTCAAATTGCTCTCAATCTATTAACTGATCTTAAAATCATTAATGAATTCACCTAATTTGAATTATATTTAAGATAGGTATGTTGTTTTTTTCTACCCTTTCGTTTCCCTACACCGATTCATATTTCAAATTATACCATGAATCACGTATAGATACTTCAGTTTCATTCTATTGCGAATATCCACGTATGTTATATAGGGAAAATCACTCTCCAACTACTCATTTGTTATGCCTAATTAACACTTAGTTTTTTCCAAAATTTCACTACTCTACGAACCTTATCTTCATTTCTTTCGTCTATTTAAACCATTAATTTTCCAAGTATTTCCTCAAATCTTACGTTTTTTCACACGGGTTTTACATGACGCGTTTTCTGTTCACATTTTGACTTATTCCTAAAGTTTTCGGTCCAAAACCAAGTAGAATTTTCTAGCCTTCTTTCCTGGTCTTGGTTTTTCAGCTATTAGTGGTCTTCTAGCTCTCATTCTCAACGATCGTCTGCCTCTGAATATTTGACCTTGGGAACATTTGTTTATATTATAGTTTGATGAAAGTAACCCTTTCGTGAGTCCAAATTAGTAATATCTTTCTTTGTCTTGTCAAAACCAACGGTGTTTACATAAGGTAAGTTCATCTAATTGGCTGTCTCAATTGCCAAACTGGCCAATCAAATATATAGATCTCCTCCCCCTATCTCCCTCCCTACCATCTAGTGAGCTTTCTGTGAAACGAATTAATCATCTCCAATCTGTAGTTTATTGTAATTTAATTTTATAAATCGCTAGGTGTCACTAACCTACGAGACGGAAATCACAGGGAAAAAACAAAACTAGAAATAACCATCTGTTCAAATAATAGCTGACTCGAATGACATTATACAATTTTTTTTAAAACCCGTAGATTCAGTAAACAAACACAATATTATCGACTATAATATATCTATATTTACTACGTGTATATTTTAATATTTACACCGCAATTATAAGAAAGGGGGTTAGAATATTTTTAAACAACAACTTAATTTTGAGAAAAGGGTTACATTTTTATTAAGTAAATGAAACACGTTGTTATAAACCACGAATATATTTTATTTTCACCAACCGGTTACATTTTTAGATAAATAAAATATGAAACGGATGACGGGAGACATATATTGAAAATATATGTTAATTATTCAAGAAACCGTAATTATATTATTACCTTAGAACAATAACATAATACTAGTATCATAATATACTTTATTGTGCTCACAAAGGGGTTTATAATCTGTCCGCGCCAATTTAAGACATCTGTTAAAAACTCGTTTATAATATTGTCAACCACTGAAAAGAAATCGTTACCAACTGTTGATTTTTTTATGTCTTTATATCGTCATTCAAATTATTAAAAATCTCATTCATTGTAAAAAAAATCTGAATCGAGTTGGGTTTTTGCTTCAGTTTTAATCATTAAACGTCTCAGAAAGCGTACGCAATATGAGGACATGCCATATTTACATTAGCAGCCAATGGAAGTGAATATAATCGCGCAGAATAAATCAAATCAATAAATTTTGTCTATCTGATGTCAGTCTCCGCATCATTCTATAATAATTTACCTCCAAAGCTTTCAGCAACTAAGTGAATTGTCAGTGAGACCGTAAAAGCTCCAACGTAGAAATATAAATGACACCTCAAAAGACAACAAACGTTCATCCCTTCCCGCCCACCTCCTTCCTACTTCCTCATCCTGCTTCACCCCAACTTCTCATCTGAAGCGAATAAGAAAGAAAGCTCAGACAGTGATATATTGTAACCACTTACGGCTAATGATTGTCAAGTAACGGTGTCCATTAAATCGTGTCGGGCTCGTCATACAAAAAATATATATAAATCCTGCGATGCGCGATGGGAGAGAGCCGGCAACGCCGCCGAGAAGAAGCTTAAAACTTCTGCCTAAGCGTTACATGGTTTTTGCATTTGGGCCTCTTGGTGTAGGCGTCACGTAGAGCTACGAGCGGTCCATATGTTCCTTGTACTCGTATAGGCTATGGCTATAGAGTACTCCCTGCTCGTAAAGAGTATGGAAGGCACGGCCTATAATACGGCATCCAGACTTTATGCCGTACGGGAAAATGATATTTTATTCAGGAGCCTGATGTGCGAGGGACTGCAGTTAAGATTTTGTCTAAATATCTCAGAAATTTTCTAACATGCTTCCCGGAACGTGATCCTTCCAATAACTTCGTGATGAAAATATTTCTATATTTTTTTTAAAAGATTGTAATTCACTTTGTGGCATAAGTTATTTTGTATTCACCACTTTATTAATATACACATATCTACATGTTTCGAAAGCGTTGCTCTCTTCATCAAGAATATATAGAATACTAAAATATCAAGTATAGACAAATGATAAAAATAAAAATTTATGTTAAAAATTATGCAAATCAGGAAAAGCGTTAATAGTGAATTAAATTAAATTATTACAATATATATTTTTTTTAAATAACTATCTATTGAATTTATTTTCGTATAAAAATTAATAATAAAAAGTAATTTCTTTTAAAATTCCTAATATAAATTTGTTTTCCTGTTTTGATATTTTTTTATTAATTACTTAAGTCGCCTATTCTTACATTATTTTAATCTATGTTTATTATTTATCTTTACTTGACATCTTTATTTTTTAGTATTCTATATATTCCTGATGAAGAAAGCATCGCTTTCGAAATATGTAGATTAATAAAGTGGCGAATACAAAATATTTTTGAATACATTTGTTCAAATATTGCTAGTCCAGATTCAACGATATAAACCATTAAAATAATTTGGTAGGTACTTGATTATTTTAAAGCGCTATATGAAAGCTTTCCAGGAATCTTAAATTCTATGTAGAAATTAACATTTGTATGGCAAAGGGTTCAAGGGATTCGGAGAACAAATCGTCGATAGCAAATAATCCGTGGCGTAATAATAAAACAATTTCTCATTGCGCATCTAATCATGAATGTTGAGGTCAGGGAAGATCAAGTATTTATCCTAAATTGAATTAAAACCACATGAAAAATTCAATTAGGTTTGAAAGTGTTCAAAAAGCTTTATCGTAGAAGGCAATAAGTTGGAATGTGGTAACAATGTGTCCGGGCCTCCGATATAACCGAGATGGAATCCGACCATTTGAATCACCAACGCAAATGCCGTTAATTAAAGTGAAAGCCCTTCACAACCATCCCCTCCCCTCCCTCCACCTCCCACCACCTCACACTCGCAATAGCCCATGGCATTTATTTTCTGTATAAATTCCAGCAATAATGAAAATTTTATACGAATTTCCCGGAGGAGGGGAAAAGGACACTGGTCCGTACAATGTAACTATCGTGAAACAATGGTCTCATCCTGAAAACTACAAGTCTTAATGAAAGCTCCACGTGATTAATTCAAAATGTTAACTGCATCTGAAACATCGAATTCCTTAATCATACCACTAGGTAAACCCCTTTCTGAGAAAGGTATTTTTACTTAAACCTAAAATTCCTTTTATTGATTTCGAGCTTAAACTAAGCTTTGTTGCGACGATCTAAATAACTCTATGTAGGCAGTATATGTATATGTTTTGTTCTTGAATTGTTACCTTATTGAAAACATACTTTTGTCCGATTGCCTATTATGAGGAGAGGGTATTTCATTGGAAAAGACTATTTGCAATTCTCACACTATCATCTCCATAAAAAGATATTCAGGATGCCTAATTTTGAATGAGCAGCTACAGCTTAGACTTCGAATTACTAAACAAAATCTACCCATTGTAATGCATAACATTAACGAAAAAAATATTTGTGGTTTTTTCTGATCTTTTTTTTTATAATTTACCTAATTAATTGAGTAGCAATAAAATGCGAAATTAATGTAGCATTTTCTCACTGCATTATCACTGTACCTTCTCCACTCAAGAGTTAAACGTGAAAATATGCAACATTTAACATAAATGTATGGCAGTTTAAATTTCAAAGAAACTGATCTGTTTGTCATCAGCCCGAGAACGGTATTTTATGACATAAACCTCTGTGCGCTCAATTCGTGAATGCACCCAAGAGATCAATACGAAAGTTTATTAATTAATTAAACTGAATAGATTTATGATTGACAAAATTAATAATTTCTTCAAACGATTTGTATTCACTTCGTGGCGTCATTAATAATAAATGAATTAAAAATTACTTTGTAATAACCACTTGAATTTATTTTCATATTATTATTAATAATAAAAATAATGTCTCCTTTTTATTTCTAACATAAATTTTTTTATTCAATGTTTTATAATAAAAAAAATTTATTAATATATTTTTTAAACAATTTTTGTTTATATTTATAATTTGTCTATGTTTGACATAATTATTTAGTATTCTGTATATTCCTGATGAGGAAAACTACGTTTTCCAAACATTTTCATATATGTGTATTAATAAAGTGGTGATTACAAAGAAATGTTTAATTGTCTTTATTGAATTAATAAGGCTGGCGTCCTGCGTGGTCCAGGGGTGAGGTTCTCGACCTCGAATTCGAAGGTCGCGGGTTCAAATCCCGGCGTGCGCAAGTAAATTTTATTTAATTAATTTGTGCTGTTTCACAATTAAATCGTTTAAAAATATATATAGTATTTCCGCACGTTCCAGAGTGGAAGATACTCTCAGTATCGCCCTGGTGAAAGACCACCATTTAGAATTGAAACGTTGCTTGAAAAGGCTTTAAGCCGTGTTTGGTGAGCAGATCTGAATAGTCAGGTATTTACCCACCTTCCTCTACCCCTTCTCCTTAACCTCCACAATACTTTCATCCTCACAACATTCTCCAATTGGGCATGCCATAGTCTCACTAGCTTCAGACGGTTGTGAGCAGTTGGGACACTTGTGCGGTATTCAAATAAAATATATATATATATATTAAAAAAAGTTATTCATTTAATAAAATTAATGTTTTTGTTTAACAAAAAATTAAATTTTTAAAACGAAGTAATGTAAACCAGGCACTTTTCATGAAATCATTCCCTAATTCCTCGTAAAAACATAAAAATAAAATATATTACACTTGTTTGTTCTGCTAAAGTTTTGCGGTGAAAGCAATATTTAAAGGTTCAACGTTTTGTTGCCGTTTTTAGTTTGCAAAAAATGTATGACGATATTCTTGAATTTATGAAAAGTGTATTTTTTGTGAAATTCCTGTACATAGAGATTGCGTCGTATGGGTAATCTTGCTGTGTTGATATATTTAATTTTAGTAGCATTGTTTCCTTTATATATAAATATACGTTAAAATATTAGATATGCAAGAACCTTTAAGAATCCATCCTAAATTAACATTAATTAATAAAGTAAGAAAAAATATTTACCACCACTTATCAGTATGTTCACTCTTTCAAAATAATATAACACATTTAAATAAATCATTTAAGAAAACGTTAACATTTAAATACGGGGAAAATACATTAGTAATGTAAAAACCTGACGGAATAGAGAAATTTAATTATTTTCTAATTAAACCGATAATAAATCATTATTTTTAAAAACCCGTTCAAATTAGAATTGGGTGGGAGTAAATAAAATCATATAAATAAGTCGTCATAATGTGGATTAACCGCAGTTTGAAAATGGCCTTGAACGCCGAAACAGCTGTCACAATAATAAAACTTAAAATTCTTGCAGAACTTAATAATAACATTATTAAATTTGATTTATATTAAATTTAAAAAAAATGGAATTCTACGAATTAAACACGAAATTAATACGAAACCATTCTTTAATATAAAGTCGATATAACGTGATGAAACGTGGGTATATGGTTATGACGTCGAAACCAAGGACCAATAATCCCAATGGAATACTATATTTTTCAAAAGTAAAAAATCGAAGAACACACAAAACGTGACTAACCTTTCCAGTTGTCAAAAACAAACCACTAATCCAAAATGGCTGATAATGCTAACATATGATAAACATATGTGTACCAACATAATAACAACAAAAAAATCGATAATCGAATGTACACACCCCGCGATAATTCAAAATTCACCTTTGGTTTTGAACAGACCTCGTATCTCTTAGTTTAGTTTTCTATAAGATTGTAAATGTAAAGTGTTAGGCCTTTTTTATTAAACCAATAAAATCTCAGATTTTGCAAGTTTTATTTTTTGTAATTTCGTTTCGCAATGACCATTTTATTTTTATTAAATCTGCTCAGTTTGTAAAGTATCTTTCCACCTGTCTATATTGTATTAATTTAATGAACTGCTGAATTGGACTAGAAGAGGCAGAACATCCATCAAAGATGACCCCCGCGGTGACAGAACATCGACAGAAAATATTCTTAAAGTTCAAGACCTGCTTGATTCTATTCAAAGGAAGGCGGTTCATCTGATTGACAATCCGTTGTTACCAGACCGACTGCCATCTCTGATGAACAGACGCCATGTATTCTGAGTCTGTTGTACAAATATTTCAATGGAGCCTGCTCGAAAAAGCTAACAGCGTTGATCCCCTCCGCGCCGGTGCACATGCATGAAACTCGACGGACACGAGCGGAACATCCGATCTCGGTTGATGTCGGCTTCATGAGATCGGGTCGTTTCACCGACTCGTTTTGTGTAAATCGGCTCATATGTAGAACGTGCAACCGGCATCTGTCTTTCCTCCGAAATTTAATCCGGGCTTCTTCAAACCCCGCATTAACAAGTCCCTTCCTACAACCCTCTCATCCACAACGTTGCCTTAAGGGGTACGATATAGTTACCCTGTACGATATCTATAAGCATATAATATAACATGGTATAGGGTGACCGAAGAGTAAATGTGCTGTGCATAAAACAGAGACTTAAGGTATATTGACAGGGGGTACGCATCTATTTTCAACTGATAAATTAGTCGTGTTACAAGTTTTTATCGAGATGCAATATTAAAAAAACTCGAACTCAAATAAGTATTTAGCCACGATGGGCTGTAATAAAATCGTTTTTTGTTTCGATTTGTGACCTCCGATGATTTGAATTTATTTTTACCAAAAAATTTCGGTTTGTTCATAAAATTGAAAGTTTTTCATGCTGGGAAAAGATATCAAACGTTTGATTAGTTTATAGGCTAAGACTTAAGCCTTCGTCGAATAATGAAGAGGTAAAGCATTTTGTATGCAGAACAATAATAATTGATCCCGAATTGATAGTTTTTGCAATTAAACTTTCTTTCATACAACGATGGTTATAGGCTGAACCCATGTCTTGCGGTAGAATTACGATGTGAGTGGCAATGTAACATACTATATACTCGTATTGTTATTTTATATGCACAACAATAACAATTGATTCCGAATGAATAGTTTTTGCAATTAAACTTTCTTTCAAACAACGATGGTTATAGGCTGAACCCATGTCTCGCGGTAGAATTACGATGTGAGTGGCAATGTAACATACTTTATATTGTTATTTTATATGCAAAATAATAATATTTGATTCCGAATGGATAGTTTTTGCAATTAAACTTTCTTTCAAACAACGATGATTATAGGCTGAACCCATGTCTCGCGGTAGAATTACGATGTGAATGGCAATGTAACATACTATACTCGTATATTGTTATGAAGCAGGTCCATAACAAGAAAGTTTAATCGGTTTTATTTAAAAGCAAAAAGTATTTGTTCTTGTTGTGAGTGTCTTATGCGTTACGAATGGTTACGTTCGGTGGGGGCGAGGTTTACGAGCCCGGTAGACGGGTCAGTTCAAGCGACAGAAAATACGAGGTCTTCAGTTTTTGGCGCTTATCGCGAACGGTCCATCTTTCTGGCTCTGCACAAATTATTACTATTAACTAATAGTGATTTTACGGATTCCGTAAGCATCCTCCTCGCCAGAAGTCAGTAGAACTGACTTCTGTTGGGTATCGTACCTCTTATGGTTCGAATTTATTATTTACTTTTTGCGGCTACATAATTTTATAAATTTAGTTAACTTTCATTTAATAATAATAATAATAATAATAATAATAATGTTTTTATTTAATTTCTAATACAATTACAAACATGTTATATTTAATACGTAAGAGAAATTACAGGTACTTATTTAATATTTGTAAAATAATGTACAAGGAAAAAGAAATATACTAAAAATAAAAAAAAATAAATTCAGAGATATTTAAATAACTTCAGGCAGTGGTGAAGATCGCGTCAATGAGAAGAGATTCTTTCAAGAATCAATAGAATTTCCCTTTTGAATCTTTCCTCACTGACGCAAAATATGTCGATATCCTGTGAGATTTTGTTCAGGAGCAATATACTTCTCCCCACGGGGAGAACCATTGGCAGGTTGGTTCTACAGGTAGGAAGATAGAATAATCTATGACGACGCTGTCTTAGATAGTCATCAGGAACATAAAGACTTATGCGTTCCAAAATAGCTGAATTCTCTATGGAGCCTCGCAGTAGTCTAAAAAAGTGGGTAGCGGCATACCCCTCTCTTCTGAGCTGCAAGGAGTGAAATCCAAGCATGCCCAGAAGAAAGTTAGTTGGATAAAGCCACGGATAGAGTCCGTACTCCCTCATGTAAAGAAATCTCAAAAACTTTCTGAACCCTCTCTAACATGAGGGAGCACCCCGTCTCGTGAGGATTCCAAATAGCCGACCCACTCTCCACTACTACGGACTAAAGAGAAGTATAATATTCTAAGAGTACGAGTATCCCGAAAAACCCTCACGGTCCGAATGACAAATCCTAACAATTTTAATGCAGATTGACATACCCCTTCGATATGAACACGAAATGTAAGTTTACTTTCATACACGATTCAAGATCCTTTATAGTAGAAACACGTTTGAGATTATGACTGAGCATAGTATATCTGTGGTAGGTGAGACTAAATGCTCTGGTGAAAGACAGGACTACGCATTTTGAGATATTGAAATAAAGCTGATTTCGTAGGCTCCATTCAGAGATGTTATCAATGTCAGCTTGAAGATGTAGGCAATCTAAAATATTTCTAATTAGTAGAAATAATTTGAGATCGTCAGCGAAAAGGAGAAAGCGAGAAAAACGGATGACTTTTACAATGTCATTAATGAAAATAGAGAAGAGAAGAGGCCCTAGGATTGACCCTTGGGGGACCCCAGAAAAAACGAGAAAATCAGCGGATTGAAAAATTCCGTGTGTGACAAATTGCTTCCGGTTTTTGAGATAACTTCTAAAAAACTTTAGCATACGTAGGGAGAAACCCATTTGAGCAAGTTTTGTTAGTAAGATATCGTGATTCACGGTATCAAAGGCTTTGGAGAAATCATTATACGAACAATCTACTTGGTATCCACTATCTAGGGACCTAGCAACATAGTCAGTGAAAACCATCAGATTGGTTTCCGTAGATCTTCCTTTTCTGAAACCATGCTGTTCGGGGATAATATATGCGTCTATTTGAGGTACAATGAATTTATGGATTAGTTTTTCAAATAGTTTAGCAGGAGCTGAAAATATGGCAACAGGTCTATAATTCTCGATTGACTTTTTGGAACCATTTTTAAAAATAGGACATATTTTTGAAATTTTCCATAATTCTGGAAAAGTGGAGGTACTAATAGCTAGATTAAATATAAAAGTTAAAGGTGCTTTAAGGAATTCAGCGCACCCTTTAATAAAGAATACGGGAACGAAGTCGGGGCCGATAGAGTGCGAGTTCTTCATGTGTCTTATGGCATTCATAACATCAGATTCCGTAAATATACACAAGTCAACGTTAGAGGCTCCTCTGGTATTAAATGCGGCAGCATTATTAATATCTAGAAGTGAAGGATCTCTACTGTAGACAGATTGAAAATGATCAGCAAACGCGTTTGCCACACCCGAGCCATGAAATTCCTGATCACCTTTCATCATGGTATCTTCAAGACCACCATCCTTCCGAAGGGTTTTTATGTAATGCCAGAACATCTTGGGATCGTGCATGATGTTACCTTCGATTTCAGACACGTAAGCTCGATAGGCCACTCGAACCTCGCGCCTAACCAATGCCCGGTAAAAACTAAACAGATCGTATTCACTCTGAAGTCCTCCTGCCTTCCAACGTTTATGAAGGGTATGCTTGATCTCTATATTCAAAATGACTTCTCTCGAAAACCACTTCGGATATTTGCGACCACCACCGCCTGCAATTTTTTTGGGAAAACATGAATCAAATACATCATAAATACAAGTGTAGAAATATTGCACCGCCTCATCCACTGTAGCAAAAGTGAAGAGGTTTTGCCAGTCCACCTGGCCAATTGAATCATACAAGCCGGTGAGATCACCTTTGTTGAAATTCCACCCCCTTGAGATTTTACTTACAAGGGTTGGGGCTCTATTACTTTTTAAGGCCGATTTGATCAGACTGGACTGGAATTCAAGGCCGGATGATAGCTATCCTCCAGCAACAGTGGAAAAACACAACGTCTCACCTCAAGAATGGCATTACACAGAACAAAGTCAAGGATTCTGGAATTGGAATTTTGAATATTATTAAACTGTGAAAGACCAAAGACTGCGCATAGGTATTCAAAGTCGGATTCCACCTTAGGGGCGTCCCGAGCGGAATGCAAATTAAAATCTCCCAGTATAATAATATTCTTTTTACCAATTTCATCAAAATTAGCGTGTATTTTGTCAAAAAAATGCTTAAATACTTCCCACCTACTGCTAGGCGGGAAATAAACTACGCACATATATGTGACAGACAGTTTGCAAGATACTTTTACCCATAAATCCTCTTGCTCAGTTTCTAGGGCGTGGATGCGTTCGACCTTTAACCCTTCCACGCCCTTAAAGGCAAGGAGACAACCGCCACCCTGCCTGTGGCCATCTCCATTGTCTCGATCCCTTCTAAAAACTAAGAAGTCACCACCAAAAGGCTCAGAGGTTAAAACACCCGCATTCAACCAAGTCTCGGTCAGCGCTAAGACATCATAGTCACCGGCCGCAACATTATTGTAGAAATGCGAGCATTTAGTTTTCAACCCCCGAACATTCTGGTAGTAAAAGCACTTTTTTCTATGTAAGTCCAGTCAGCTGTTGCCGACCGCGACAGCTGGAAGTCGCGGCGCCGCCAGCCTAACTTGCCATTCTTTGATGAATGTGCCGCGCGGCCAGTGTTTTGATTTCAAAACCTCGGCAACGGCTGACTGAGGCATGCCAATTTTAAAAGATGAGTACTCACCCTTAGATTTAATTTTTGCTATTGCAAACGAAACGGTATTTACGAGCGAATTAAGGTAAAGCGACATGTCATCACAAGAGGTGTCAGGATGTAAGGGGTAACAGTGAAAAAAATGTTAGTTGGTGCCTCAGTTGCGCACGTTTTTTTGCTACCCCTTACGGTGACACGCCGCTTATTTGTAATTTTGATCCATTCGGGTGGTTTAGACGGACAAGAGGGTTGTGAAATGATGGCATCGGCTGTAACTGTCTCCCTAGTAGCCGGAGCGTCAGATGTTACCGGTGTAGGTGGTAAAGATGGTAGAAACTTCTTAACCTTTGTAATTGGAGCGGAACTATCAATTGCAGTCGATGTAGACGGCTGCTGTGTAATCTTATCTCTTAATCGGGTATCGTTTAAACCTTCAATGCGTTAAATGCGTTCACAGAGAGATTTGTAGATTTTCCTAGAGTTTAGAGTCTTTGCTAAAATACAGGCCTCTTCAAAAGTTTTTTTTTTAACAAAAGTTTTATTAAATTCCCTTCCTGTCTTTTACCTATATATATATATTTATATATCCTGGAAGCGGTGGTTTCTAGAATTGACCATAATTGAACTCCCAACACGAAATATCTCCCGAGACTGACCTATCCGGGATTATTGCAATTGTTATTCGGATCTATTAGTAATCTTGAATAAGATTTTAATGTAAATATGTAAATTTAATTACGAACCGGATCGTAGGGTTCCATTACGTAACAATATCTAGCTGTGTGATAAATTTGAGATAAAAATGCATTTTTCCAATCGATGTTTATTGTGTATACCTATCACCATCATTTTTCACCATTAGCAGTTACTTGGAAAACATTGTGTCTGAATGCTAGAATATGGCTCGCAAATCGTTTTAGCTACACTTCAACGAACAGGCTATATGCACGGGTATATTGCAGGGCGCAGGATGTGGGATGGCCCATGGTTCATGTTACAAGTGTGTTGCATGTTTCCCAGGCTGACCACGCTGACTAATGAATTCCTTACCGAGGCATTATGTATGGGCCGCCGCTGGTGTTTGTCATATTCTAGTAACACGAGGCTGCAGTCTGCTCAGTGTTGTATAATCTACTCTTGCATGCAATTTAATATTTAATACTTTTAAATGTTTAAAATTAGTTGAAATCACGGTTCGGGATAGAATGCTTTGTGCGCCACATTCAATAGAAAGGCGATTAGAAAGTGGATTTACAACCATTTCCATCTATTTTTATTTTCATATTTTCATTAAAGAGGTGGTAATTTTTAATTTTTAACTGGAAAGCACCATAACAAATTTTTATCTCACATATAAATTCAGATAGATGTCGTAATAGATAATAGATAGATAGATCTAGCCAGATAAATGTCCAGAAACGAAATAATTATAGCCAGATAAGCTCTTAACTCCCTCTTTATTAATTTTTTTATTTACTCTCGTACTTAACATCGCATATTTCCTTCGGACTAAAATTACTTCCGAGCGGTGGGTGCCTGGGATATTTATTGTTGCTTTTTTATTATTTTAACGTAATTCAAATATTGTCACTGAGAAACTTGAGTCTTGCGCTTTTGAAAAACAGGCCGAGATACAGACCTAATTTATAATTAAAAGGGAGTCCGTGTAATCGTATGACTCGGATCACACATTCCTCCGGTGCTGGAGTGGTTGTAGCATAGGAACAAGCAAAGCTTTTAGGAAAGCTCAACGTTTTATCGGACGTAGTTTCGAAATCGACTTCCAGATAAGCCCCCTGTAAAATTGAAAAGAAGATTTGGGTCGTTTCTTCGGAATCCGTTTATTTTCCCCGGACTGGCGGCGTCCAATGGAAAGTTTGCCAACGGCGAAGATTTTCCGTTGGCAAATAATATGTGTTTGTAGCACGACTATGTGAAATGGGACCAGGATACTGAAAGCTTTGATGAAGTGGATGCTTGCACGGCTTAAATATTCTATTTTGAAATGCAACGGGTGGAATTTTTCATGCCTTGACCCGAGGAAACATCTTTATTTATTTAATTTCATTAAATTTAATTATGACAACAAAAACATTACCCACTCATCCCACTAGGACAATCCTGTGTTGAGATGAGCGGCTTTACAATATAATAATAATCAGTAAATACTAATAAGTAAATAATAATATATGAATAAAAAATTGTAAATATTAATAAGTAAATAATAGTAGATAAATAATAAAAATTAGAATTTAGATTATAATAATTAAATAATAATAATAAGAAAATATTAATAAGCATTTAATAATACACATTAAATATTAATAGGTAAATAGTAATAAGTACATAATAATAAAAATAAAAATAGGTAAATAATAATAAGTAAATAAAATTATATAAATAGTAATAAGTACATAATAATAATAAAACTAGGTAAATAATATGTAAATAAAAATAAAAATAGGTAAATAATGATATGTAAATAAAATTATCTAAATAGTGTTAAGTCAATAATAAAATGTAGGTAAAGAAATATAATTATAAGTAAATAGTAATCAGTAAGTAATAAGAAGTAAATAGTAATAAGTAAGTAATAATAAGTAGATAATAATGATAATATCGAGCATACATAAAGTTCAACATTGATTACAACATAAGGGATAACATGGATAAAGCGAAATCACCACTCTCAGCTAACATAGACTTTTGACCATTTTTTAAAATAAATTTAGCGTATCTATAGTTTTAATGTTGTCACTGATCCTATTATATAACAAAGGAGCTTTACAAGAAAAACTCCTTTGTCCAAATGATGTTCTGTTATTCGCCGGCTTATACATTAGAGAAGAACCCATTCTAAGATTATGCACTTGTTGTGACCTTATAGCAGTATCAATATTGTTAAAAAATTTACAGAGAGTTGGTATTATGTACAATTGCCTTTCTGTCATAATTTTACTCTCACCGTTTAATAAGTGTGAGGGATATAAAAAAACATTTCTTGTACATTATTTTTAAAATATCAAAACATCATTATAACATGCTCTACAAGTTTGTTTGGGAATTTCAATTAAACAACGCTGATCTGAAAATGCATTTACTATTCAATACATTCACACAAATACTTTTTTTTTCTTTTACGTCGTTAGTATTTAACGAGATAAAATATTACTTGATGGATAAAAATAATTCAGTAACCCGACAGTTGATCCCTCGATAGTTGGCTCCCCGACAGTTTGCCCCCCGACAGTTGATCCACCCGAAAGTTGATCCCCTCGACAGTTGATACCTCGGAGAATTGATCCCTCCGACAGTTGATCCCTTAAATGATTATTTTTGCTGTATGCCCTCATTTGTAAAGTAAGTATGCATGTCTGCAGACGTTTTGATTGGAAATCCGCTTTACAAAATATTTTTCTAACAATGATGCGGAGTCTCCTAAGGAGTATACAGTGAGGATGTACGAAACCTCTAGCGTATATTCCTAAGCCGATTGCATATAAAAGTTTGTGGTACTTTGTTATTCGGTCGCATATCGTCACTGCATACTCCTCCGGGAACAAAGCATAATTATTAGTAAAATATTTTATGTAGCGGATCTCCACTCAAGACGCCTGCAGATAAAAGTATATCGACTTTTGTTATACGGCCGGATATCCTCTCTGCATACTTACTTTACAAATGAGGACGTAGAGCAGAAATAATCCTTTAAGGGATCAACTGTCCGAGGGATCAATTATCGGAGGGATCAACAGTCGGGGGGCCAACTATCGGGGGGGGGGGCAATTGTCGGGGGATCAACTATCATGGAACCAAGTTGAGAGAAAAAATATTAATTTGTCAAAAAGTATACGTGTGTTTATTAAATTACTTTTTCCCATATACACAGGATAAATAAATATGATGTTGTTGGGTACCTACTCGTACAACTTATTTTTTAACAATCGTGACGACTATTATATAGGAAAAACTTTAATATAAGAATTAAGGAGCACCTGGGGTATTTAAATAATAACAAATAATCTTAATTTACCTATCACCCTTTGGAAACAAATCATTATTTTCATATAAATATGTGTTTCAAAATTTTACTGACAGGTGCCAGCGGTTTCCAATTTGTTAAATTAAACCCTTTTAAATTGAGAAACGAAGTCTGCAGTGAATTAAACATTATTAATAACCAAATCCTTTTTACAAAGAGCCCACTTGCAATTTTTAAAACATATTAATAACTAATTATATAATTAAAAATACACTTTGTATACACCACTTTAATTAAAATATATAAATATTTCTACATGTTTCGATAGCAAAGCAATCATCTTCAGGAATAAATGAATACTAAAAAATAATTTCAAGTATAGAAAAATGATAAAAAATTTTAGAACAATAATTTAAGAATATATAAAATATGAGCATAAACAAAATGAATAAAAGTAGGTAAGTAATAGATCAAAAATGCTAATAACGAAATATTTGTAAAACATTGAAAAATACATTTAAATAAGAAATATAAATAAAAATTATTATTATTAATATTAATATGAAAATAAATTTAAGAGATAGCTATTTTAAAAAAATATTTGATTATTTAATAAATTTTGCCCTCTCCCTCTAATCCTCTCACAGAAACTATTCATAGAGTTTTATTTATGTCTATATTCGAATGTCATTTTATTTTTATGTAATCCTTCATACTTTGGTGAAACCATTGATTCCGAAACGTATTAACATAATATATACTCCACACAGAAGGTTCTGAGGGAAATTATTTCCCTCAAGGCCAATATTATCTTTGAGGATGCTGTGTGTAGGGTCTTTTAGAGGATAGGAAGGGGTGAACTAGGATCTGCTGCCTCATGTTGTAGGATTGAGGAAACACAGAGGCCGGCAAATCATTCCACAGCCGAGCTGTTGAACACAAGAATGAGATTTAGAAGAATTTAATTAAAATCTGAGCTTAAAACAAAGTTTTTATTATTATATTAAATAAACATGCTACAACAAATAACTTTTATAATATTATTCATGAAGAAATATGTTATTTTAATCATGTTGTGTACTACAACAAGAATGTAGGCCTTAAAAATATAAGTTGTTTTATATTATCTATTTTCTTTCGTTAATACGACTTTAAGCCCAATTTGAGAGGATGCTGTGGATACCGCCGCTCCGGGAAACCATTAATTGGAAAACCAACACCTCTTCCATATGTCACCCTAAGTGGTTCGCTATGCTCAGTGACTTAGTAGGGGTGCCCGGGTTCATGGTGGATCGGGAGAGGCCGATTGAGGGAGACCTCTCCAGCCGGACTATCTTCACCCATTGATTCTCTCCCATCGCAGTGGGAGGGTAAGATTAATAAGTCTGCCTCTCCCGGACATGCTGACCCCTAGATTCCCACTCACCGCCCATACCTTTTTTTCTTCCCTGAACTTCATTTCCTTCCTTTCGCCAAAAAGACCCTCCACATAGCAACCTCGAAGATGATATAGGCCCTGAGGGAATTTAATTCTGTTCATTCTGTTTAATACTATTTTATTATATTTAAAAGTAAGAACAAATGTAACAAACGAGTTGGTATAACAAAGAGAAAAAAGTTCTGATAACCTTCTTTTAAATAGTTTGCCAACGGGTGCTTTTTGAAATGTTTTTTTTTTTTTTAATGTTCTATTATTTGTAAGAAACGAACAGCTTTTAATATAAATATATATACAAAGGAAGTTCAACAAAAGGTAAGTCAAAAAAATTTCTTGTGCTAACAGTAGTTAAACATAGATGTTTTATGAAGCTAACAAAATAAAGAAAAACAAAATAAGAAGGAAGGGGGAAAGGAAGAGGAAGATAGGATCGGGACAGGAGATGCTCTCAATACATTTTATACTCGTGCATCAATTTGTGGTCGTACATATTACTTCGGTTCGGCACTTTGAAAGGGTATTGTGAAGAATGTCGATATTGTGAAACTGTGCGTTATATTGCGCACAAATACGAGGAATTGGAGAATTTATCCTAATATTGGTCCTGCATGTATGTGAATGATTATAAAGTTAATGTTAGTTAGGGTAGATTAGTGCGTATTCGATAGTTTTTAGGAATAACCTTCAAATTGTATTGTTTTCCGGTTGGCGTTAAAATACGAATACCGATGCATTTATTTTCGATTGGTAAAATCCTGATATCTGAATTTTATTTGAAGACGCTCCAAAGAACACGATCATGTGATGATATATGAATAATCATAACTGTTAGTTTTTGCAGTTATCAGGTTTTTCTCATACACCGCCGTTATGTATTCATACGCATATCGACATATACGCACATACATATAGATAATACATGTACATACTAACTAACTAACTAATCATCAAGCTGTTTCTCCGCAGGGTTAGGTACAGTGGACGGACCGCCAAACAACTCATACATCGTTTCAAACATTTTCTTCTATTTTTTCGATTTCTGACGTGGCCCAACTAAAGCATTTGATTCACTTGATAGTTTCATGTCTTGCTTGGGCATCCCCGGCTCCTTCTTCTATTCACATATATATATGCCCAAACAATCTAAGCGTCCCTTTCTTAATCTTACTCATTACCCTTTCGCCTACTTTGCATTCTTTAGGAATCTCAATATTTTCATACACAGTTTTACCGAACATTCGCCTAAGAGAACTCATTTATACACTAACCTGTCCATAATGAGTAATGTGTTATTACTACAATAATATTATGTCACATATTTATTTTCGGTTAAACCGATTTAGTTAGAAAATAATTGAAAATTCTCTATTCTGTCAAGTTTTTACATTTACAAATCTCAACATTTTCACACGATCATACCTGGTTTTACCACGCATTCGCCTCAAAGATCTCATTTCTTCGGCATTCAGTTTACTTTCATCCTTCCTCTGCAAGTTCCATGCCTCACTATCATACATTAGGGTTGGTATCAGCACTCCATTGTGGACTGCTAGCTTCGCTTCTTTGGACAACTTTTTGTTAGCGCCAAACGAGTTTCCTGCATTTACCCTTCTTTCAATATCCCTGTCGTACATACACACACACACACACATACATATATTGTAAGATAATAATCATAATTTTAAAACTAAAATAGAATGGAAAATTAATATATTATGTGATATTTACTACTAATCAAAAATATGAATGATATGTAATATGTATGTATGTATGTATGTATTTAATGAGAATTCCTCATTTGAAATCACTATTTCCAAGAAATATTTTCTCAAAGGAATTCACGTGCTTGATGAAAATTAAATTCAAATTTGGAAATCTACGCTACTTATTTTGTACTTCTGACAAATTAAAAGCTACCAGAGACCTAGCGTTAATTAATCTGCTTTTTCGGAACGAAACGATTTAGGTCGCTTTTTTATGGAGGGATCGTTTTCATAATTAAAATAGTTATAAGTCACATAACATCTCTGGTATTTAAATAGAGCTGTTTCCAGATAAAAAAATATTTTTACGAACTATTTTGTGACAGTTTTATGATTTTAATCTACTCGGGTATGTTCATGAAAATCTTTAAAATGCGTGCACAGAAGACTGGATATTTGTGTTGTACTATTGTGATGTATAATGTAACTGGAAATGTATGCGATTTTAAAGGAAGTAATAGAGGGGACATAATCAAGAGAAAAAAATCACTTGAACGTGGTCAAAGCTGATATACTCGTATTCTCTCAGTATCGCGCTAGTGAAAGACCATGATTGAAAATCAAAACTACAGTTGCTATGGCTTTAGCCATGTTTAGTGATCGTGTCTAAATAGCTACACGTTCATGATTCCTGCTATTTCTGGTGATTATATCTTAATAAACTTTTACAAGGTACCCCTAATTGTATTCCATAATACCTAACCAACCCTACCCACTACCACCGCAAGTCCTCCCCCCTCCCCCAATATCCTCCCCGGGGACATTACCAACCGGTAATTTGATTATGAACTGATCCATAATGTATTTGATCAAAATGCAACGCTACAAATAACAATCTTCAAGCTTGATCTACGTATATATATATGGTACTGTAAATCACATCGAATCACAATATATGTGGAGATGCTAAATAATATTAACCAAAGTACCAGAAATAAAAATAAAACAACAACAAATAAACACAACAAAAAGATGAGAAAAAAAGGATAAGTATTCAAGTAATGACACAGTTTTATAATTTCATCAAAAGATTGGTATTCACTTGGCGTCATTATTAATGAATTAATTAAAAATTAAATGGTTTTCACCACTTTAAAGATTCGAAAGCGATGCTTTCCTCATCAGAAATATATAGAAAACTTAAAAATAATAATATTAAGTAGAGACAAATGATAAACATAGAACACAATAATGTAAGAATAGACAAATTATAAACATAGAACACAATAATGTAAGAATAGATAAATTATAAACATAGAACACAATAATGTAAGAATAGATAAATTATAAACATAGAACACAATAATGTAAGAATAGATAAATTATAAACATAGAACACAATAATGTAAGAATAGATAAATTATAAACATAGAACACAATAATGTAAGAATAGATAAATTATAAACATAGAACACAATAATGTAAGAATAGACAAATTATAAACATAGAACACAATAATGTAAGAATAGACAAATTATAAACATAGAACACAATAATGTAAGAATAGACAAATTATAAACATAGAACACAATAATGTAAGAATATTTTATTTTTTATATGAATACCTCACAAGAGTCCCAACTGCTCCCAACCGTCTGGAGCCAGTGAGACTATGGCATTCCCAATTGGGGAACCTAACCTAACCTAACCTAACCTAACCTAACCTAACCAAATCTAACCTAACTTAACCTAACCTAACCCAACCGTCTGGAGCCAGTGAGACTATGGCATTCCCAATTGGGGAATGTTGTGATGCTGAAGGTATTAGGGAGGGGAAGGAGAAGGGAGAAGAGGAAGGTGGGGAATACCTGGCTATTCAGATCTGTTCACCAAACACGTATAAAAGCCATTTCAAGCAACGTTTCAATTCTGAATGGTGGTCTTTCGCCAGGGCGATACTGAGACAAATTATAAACATAGAACACAATAATGTAAGAATAGACAAATGATTAACATAGAACACAATAATGTAAGAATAGATAAATTATAAACATAGAACACAATAATGTAAGAATAGACAAATTATAAACATAGAACACAATAATGTAAGAATAGACAAATTATAAACATAGAACACAATAATGTAAGAATAGACAAATTATAAACATAGAACACAATAATGTAAGAATAGACAAATAAATAAACATAGAAGACAATAATGTAAGAATAGAAAAATTATAAACATAGAACACAATAATGTAAGAATAGACAAATTATAAAAATAGAACACAATAATGTAAGAATAGACAAATTATAAACATAGAACACAATTATGTAAAAATAGACAAATTATAAACATAGAACACAATAATGTAAGAATAGGCAAAATTATAAACATGGAACACAATAATGTATGAATAGACAAATTATAAACACAGAACACAATAATGTAAGAATATTTTATTTTTTAAATGAATACCTCACAAGAGTGCCAACTGCTCCCAACCGTCTGGAGCCAGTGAGACTATGGCATTCCCAATCGGGGAACCTAACCTAACCTAACCTAACCTAACCTAACCTAACCAAATCTAACCTAACTTAACCTAACCTAACCCAACCGTCTGGAGCCAGTGAGACTATGGCATTCCCAATTGGGGAATGTTGTGATGCTGAAGGTATTGGGGAGGGGAAGGAGAAGGGAGAAGAGGAAGGTGGGGAATACCTGGCTATTCAGATCTGGTCACCAAACACGGATAAAAGCCATTTCAAGCAATATTTCAATTCTGAATGGTGGTCTTTCGCCAGGGCGATACTCAGACAAATTATAAACATAGAACACAATAATGTAAGAATAGACAAATTATAAACATAGAACACAATAATGTAAGAATAGAGAAATTATAAACATAGAACACAATAATGTAAGGATAGACAAATTATAAACATAGAATACAATAATGTAAGAATAGACAAATCATAAACATAGAAGACAATAATGTAAGAATAGAAAAATTATAAACATAGAACACAATAATGTAAGAATAGACAAATTATAAAAATAGAACACAATAATGTAAGAATAGACAAATTATAAACATAGAACACAATAATGTAAGAATAGACAAATTATAAACATAGAACACAATAATGTAAGAATAGACAAATTATTAACATAGAACACAATAATGTAAGAATAGACAAATTATAAACATAGAACATAATAATGTAAGAATAAGCAAAATTATAAACATGGGACACAATAATGTAAGAATAGACAAATTATAAACATAAACAAAAATTGATTAAAGTAGGTAATTAATTAATCAAATATGTTAATAAAAAATAATGCAAAACATTGCACACAAATTTATATTAGAAATTTAAAAAAATATTTTTACTATTAATATTAATATGAAAATAAATTTAGGAGATTGCTATTTAAAAAAAAAAATTAATGATATTTGATTCACTATTAACGCTTTCTCTGATTTATAAAATTTCTGATTTGTCTAATTGTGAACACAGTTTAGTTTAAACAATACTATTTACCTACCGCGACATATATATGTTTTTAAACATACGAGTCCGTTTATGAAAATGTCTACGAGTATATCGTACCACACATGTCACATTTAATATTTCACATTCTACGGCATTCTATATTCGAGACATTGGATTGAAATAGTCAATATTGTTATTAAATAACCCAACTCTCCTTAAATCTCTCCTTAAATAGCGTCTATTAAGAACTTTGATGTACCATATCTAGATAATCTACAACTATTAATAATTACCACAGTGTCTTACTCAATTAGCATTAAATTAAGAACCAACATTAAATGTCAAATATTAAGGTTTTTATTCAATATGCTCGGGCACAAGATTTCTATTCTTCAAATACCACTCACAAAATTTTCCAAAAACGTATGGGTAGGTACTATTTTTGTCCAACGTAAAACAAATACCCAATGTAATTTCATAATTGTTGAAGAGAAACAAAAAAAAACATTTTCATTCGAAAAATAAATTATTGCCAGCAGAACAATGGGGTGACTTGGCGAGCAAGTGTAACTTGTCATACAGCCCTAGGAATAGCGCATGACAACAGACACGACCAACATTTTTTGCCGTATTTTTAACGAGAACGTTCTCACCCCTTGAGCTGCCCCTATAAATCACTCCACTCTGCTGTATACAGTATACATGGGGATCGTAATTCTAAATAATAATGTTATCATTTTTAATAATGTCGGGGATAATCGTTAGTAAAATAAGGCTTTATGGTTTTTAAATCTTAATTTATTAAATTTATTTATTTTCCTGGCAATATAAAACAACAGATACGTAGCAACGATATTTATTGGTGTTAACGTTGTTACTTGTGTCTCTTTTAACAGAATAATATTGTCAAACTTGATTCAAATACCGTTAAATCGATTTTATCGAAAAAAATCATAAAAATTCAACGATGGGATTTGATCTTCGAATCTTTCACCATCCTGTTTGTGTCTGCTATTTCTGGAGAAACTCATGGTCACTGGCAAAGTGGAAGGCAATCAAGACCATTTACCACTTTCCCAAACCATTTTAAGGACCAGAAGGGTCCCTCTGTTGGTTCTCGCGTCTATAGCTTCTAGCAATCCACGAGCAATCCCGAGGAGAGATAGTAAGCAGCAGGACGGGAGGATGGTCTTTGGAACCCTTCGCACCATCTTCAGTGACACAGTGAACAGACGTGACCCCTGTTCAGATGGTGAGATAGAGGAGAGGAGACATCTGAAAAACCGTTGGGATTAATTTACTCGCTTCAGCCGATAAGACTGCAAGAGAATGGGAGATCAGGGTCGAAGGAAACAATAACTTTCACTGCTGCCACTATGAAAGGGTGGCACATCTGATAGTCCAGGCAGCTAAGCGTTTACAAAAGATAAACAAGAAAGGCACTCCCTGCCAGGCAAGGATGCCATTTAACCTCCTTATGAAGAGGGTGTAACAGTATAGACGAAATACAGCATATACAATTCAAGCCGGTAAGATAAGTAGGTACAAATGGTAAAATATTCAGTGTCATCTCTGGAAGAAAACAAATAAAACCAAAGAAGTTCATAAATGTATACTCTACCTTATATTAGCAAAGCGATAAGCACATAATTAAAATCCTTCATACATGCAGTTAGTGGGACAATAGAAGCAAATCAAAATAAGTCTAAAAAAGTTACGTAGCATAAATTCAAAACTTCAATGAAAACAATTGTAATTCCCAAGAATACTAGTCCCTGCAAGAGCAGACACCTGGTGTCCCGAGAGAAAGGTCGGTGTCCGCAGCTCTCCACCCAGCGCAGGACCGCGAGGAGTAGTGAAGCCTTGTTCACCAGGGATGTTAGAGTGGATGTCGTGATCCTCAGTAATAAGTATTCTCTATCCACTGAGCGACTGACCTATTGCGTCAACCTTTAGATCCGTCAAGTTTCTCCAACATACATATTTTTTGCTGGAGAAATTTACCATCATTTTTACTTTGGATGGTATGAAATGCAATGCATTTTTAAATGCAATGCATTTCATATCGTCCAAATAAAATATTTTTTAAATGATCAACAATACAGTTTTACAATAAAATATAGACAAAACGACAAACTTTTTTTAACTAAACTTTGTTTATTCTTCCATGTATGTATTTGTATTTATATTAAAAAAGCTGTTTATTTCTTACAATAAAAACATCCTCTATATTGGGGCAGTTTTCAAAACGCATTCGCGTCTGCCGGACATACAAATATTGTTCCGGTCCCGTTATTAATTCATCCGTTTGTTCGCGCTGCGGAATGTCGCTCCTTTGTCCGGCCCCGGCTGTCGGCTGATGGTCTCGTGGACCTCTAAGAGCCCCGTTGTAACTTCTCCCTCTCCCTCTGTCCTTGTTTGTAAGAGAGAGGGAGAGGTTACGGTAGAGCTAACAGTGGTACGCCCCTATAGAACCTTTGGGTCGCGAGTCGTACACGGCCTCCCCGCACTTGTACTTGGAGTAGGGGTCTGAAAAAGAACCTACGGAAAAGTAATGTTTTGTAAAACAACATAACAAATAGGTAAGTCAGTATAAGCTGGAAATACTGTTACGTATTTTGGAACATATATTATTCCAATTACTTAAGAAGATGAGAGATACTTTAATTGCAAATAACGTAAATAAATCATGTCTTATCATATACTTTTCCCTGGTTTATTTGCCTTTCAATTCAGTTTCTATGGGATTATATAGTGTGTATAATGAATTCCCCTATTTTGTTCGAGAATTTCAATATAGTTTTTCATTCAAGTACATTTCACAAGATTTGACATCATTTTTTTTTGTCTATGCGTTTATATTTATATATATATATTTTTAGCATTTAATTTGAATTGTAATAATTTGAAAAATTATTACATTATGTATAGATTGTATATACTATTATGTAGTGTATATCATCTATAACATATTAGTGTATCGTGAACACCTCGTTAGGAGAAACTAAACTGGGGTGTTCACGTGTTTTTGATATAGTGTTGTTGTGAATTGAATATATTTTTATGTTAAATAAAATTATGAAATATTATAAGAAAGCAAAAAACAAAAAAAAACGTAATATTTACATTTAGTTTAAATGATATTATATTATTTTTGATTTTATGAAGTTATAATAATAATAGTTGGATGACTTGTATAGCGCCGTTTTTGTGAGAAATCACCTCAAGGGCGCTGTACAAATATTTCTTAACTAATTATGTACAGACAGATACAGAAAAACATACTTACCTGGCAGGTCGCTTCAGAGTGAACACAGTTTTAGAAAAATTTAATTATAGCGATGATAGTTTTACATGGTTAGGTTATAAGTTAGTTGTACCTTTTGTTTTTATCCAGACCGATATAATATGTTGGTGTAATTTCTGTAGGATGTTTCATTGATATAGGCATGTGATTATAATATTTGAATGCGTAGTACTTAAAACGCCTTTGTCCGTGAATGTTATCTTTTAATGGAATATTAACGGTGTAGTTTTTTTTACAGTTACTCCACACAAGAGGCCCTGAGGGAAATAATTTCACTCAAGACCAATATCATCTTTGGGGATGTTGTGTGGAGGGTCTTTTAAAGGATAAGAAGGAGACCCATGTTGCAGGGGGGAGGAACACAGAGGCCGGCAGATCATTCCACAGCCGAGCTGTTGAACACAAGAACAATTCGTAGAAACGACCCATTCGAATATGCCAAATGTGAATCGCGTGTAAATGTTGGGCACGCGTTTGACCTGTTTCCCGAATATGCACCGGTACCAAAGGGATCAATGAGGCTAGTTGCTCAGAGCATCTTCCACTAAAGTACCGGTAGAACAAGGACAACATTCCCACCTGACGTCTGTTCTCCAAAGATTGCAAACCATTTATTAAGATAGGCAAATCTATTAAAAGGACCGCCCGTTTCTGCACAGAGTCAATGGTTTTTTTTTCAGATATTTTGAGGTTCCCGACCAGAGGTTGCTGGCAAATTCTACAGTGGGGCGTACTTGCGATTTGTACAGGGTCAGCAGTTGTGTACTATTAAAGTATCTGCAGACTCTGTACTTATGTGGGGTTGTATAAACGGCTTTGAAAAAATCTAAGTATATTGCGATAACTTTGTCATATGATCATTGAAGAAGGTAATATTAACATCCCGAATGAACCACGAAACCGAAAAAAAAAACAGAAAATAAAAAGATTTCAGTCGCATCTGGGACCCGAACCGAGGACCTCTACCTATCCGCGGTAATCGCTTAAAGAAGCGTTAACCTTATCTTCTTCAATGATTAAATATTACAATAAGTTATAAAAAATAAATTGAATATTTGTTATTTGAGTTTAAGTCAGTATTATAAAGTCAGTTATAGCAAGTAATTTCCCTCGGGGCCTATGTCATCACTGGAGATACTGTGCGGAAGGTATTCTTAAGAAAAATAATGAGAGAAAGTTCTGGGAAGAAAAAGGGAATGAGAGGTGAGTAGGAATTTGGGTCAATGTGTCCAGAAGTGATGGACGTATTCATCTACCCCTCCCACCGCGGTGCAAGGCAATTGATCGAGAGTTCGACTGACCAAGCATAACATAGTATAGAGACCCATCATAGTGGATTCAAGATCATGGTACTAATATGTTTTATCGATTTAATCAATATGTGGTCCATGACTGTGTCTGTAGTGACCCTGGTAGGCATATATTGATGATATTGAAAATACCACGATTCTTTTAAAAACATCATTGATAATCAAGATTTTGAGGGTGAGTTTGATTTGATTTCACCATTAGATAGAATATTAATATGAATAAAATGACACTAAATGACAACGTTATATTTATCATTGTTCATTAACACCTGGCATCAATACATTGTATACATATAATGTGTCTGCTTTATTTAATATGTCACACTTCAGTTCTATTCCGCATTGACTAGAAGTAAACAAAAAGTTGGAGTAATATCTTCAATTTTCTATACCTCCTGCAAACCCTAAGTTTCAGCCTAAGGTACCTCTTATTATGTTAAATGGGAAAAACGATTTTCTGTAAAAAAAAAATATAGTGCTCATTTTACCGATCATCTGTATTGGTATCTTTTTAGAACAACAAACATAACTGAAACATTTTAAATATATATGCTGTTACGTAACAAAAGGGTGACCCTAGACTGATTCTAGCTTCCCGTTTACAAAGAAATAGCTGGGCATCCAATTAAGAAACGACCCTCCAGAAATCACAATAATCAACCATTTCCCGCTACTGATCAACCAATGAGGGCTAAAATGGTCATTACTGACCATATAGAACAGGGTAACGCGAAGCGACTCGAGAGCGCCCGGCCATTCCTGTGCGGGCCCTTCTTCTAGCCGGACCAGCAAGCTGATACCTGCGTACTCTTTAAGAGTCCACGGCTTGAGCCATTAGGTCATCATCCAAGTCCGATGGGCAACATTAATCGGACGCGGGCTTGAAGCCCCTAGCTGATCGTTCTTAACTGTTGATCTGTTATTAACTAATCAAACTCAGTGTGGAGATATCCGACGCCTGTGTTCTGTGTACGCTGCCCACGCCGACTACCCCGGCTCATGTAAGCTGTCCAAACCTTTCCTCTTTCATGTGTTGTACTCGTGTTTGCCATAATTAATTATCCCGGTCTTTCATTTTCATCACAGAGAGAGAAATAGTTTAACTCTATGTCCGAAAAAGAGGCATCTACTTGGCGTACACTGTACCTAACCTGCAATGTCTACGTTCACTTCACAATAAATTCTGAACTGAAAGTACTCCATCTCTTCATTTAAAGTAGAATAGAATTACCTCTCCTCCAATTATAAGACTGCAGTCGACTTATGTGACCCTGAGAGAGAGGAAACCTCCTGCGGTACCGAAACCTGAGCTATTTATTGTCCGGACGACGCTGAGACTCGCCTAAGATACCATCACCGGGTAAGTCGCACTGTTATCCTAATCTCTGCCTCTAATTTGCACCCGACCTTCCTCCATCCCATCTCTCCAAATCTCAAGATCATAATACTGGATTCCCGACATCCTATCCTCCCTTTCAACATCATTTGACGGCCTTCTTGGTCGAGGGGTAAGGCTCTCGACTACGAATCCGAAGGTCGCGGGTTCAAATCCCGGCGTGCGCAAGTAATTTTTATTTAATTAATTTTGTGTTGTTTCACAATTAATTCATTTAAAAATAATATATGGTATATTTGCGCACGTTCCAGAGTGGAAGATATCAGTATCGCCCTGGTGAAAGACCACCATTCAGAATTGAAACGTTGCTTGAAATGGCTTTTAGCCGTGTTTGGTGACCAGATCTGAATAGCCAGGTATTTACCCTTTTCCCCACCTTCCTCTCCCCTTCTCCTTCCCCTCCCCAATACCTTCAGCCTCACAACATTCCCCAATTGGGAATGCCATAGTCTCACTGGCTCCAGACGGTTGGGAGCAGTTTGGGACTCTTGTGCGGTATTCATATTATCATAACAATACATATTATATTATTGATTTTTGTTAATACATCATTTTTGGAAAAGAGATTAATGAGACAACATTAATGTATAGGGATAAAATACTTTAATTTCTTACTCTCTTTGTATGTGGATATTTTAGTTAACCTCTATTTTTAAACGAGATCTGTAAATGTTTCCGTTGTTTTTGGAAAATTAATTGAAATCATTAATTTTTGGGTTAACTTATTCAAGCAAGGCTTGTTTTGTTTCATATGAAAAGTAAATGATATAAAAAACTGAAACACATGTAAACATTCACCATGTCAGTAGTGAGTTGGATATTGCCGTCTGATACAGGAAACCGGATGACCCCGTAAAATATTGACCCGATAATATTCCACTAGAAGCTGGTGCTGGGGCTAGAACCGGAGGCCATCCAACTAATAAAGAAGACCGAGCGTAGGAGGTTACACAACGCAGAATAGGTGATAGAGGGGCAACTTCAATAGAACTGACCTTTCATTCGGTTTAAATTGGTTGGCAATGATACGTAAGTCTTGATTTTTAATTAATTTGATCTATTTCAAGAAAAAATTAAAATCTAGGAAGAAGGTTATATTAATATGTAATGGCTACAACTAATTATGCGATACTTTGATCTAATATAATCATGTATTTGGTTCCCCAAATCGTAGAATGCGTTTTAGAGAAGTATTCACTTACTCTTTGTAATAATAATAACAATGAATTCATATAGCGCAATTTTGTGTTATTTTACTTCAAGTGCACTTTGCTATAATAAACTTTAAAATAATGTTTTACTAATTCTATTTAGTGGTATTCCTGCAGTACCCCTTTCATATTGTATCTATATATTATTTTCATATTACATATATTCTTACTTAATTTTAATATTACTCCTACAGTATTCCTTAGGTATATATTCATTTAATAAAATTTCAAAATACTCGTATTAATAGTACATATCCAGCGATAGAAGAAGGACACGTTCACAATAATAATGCAAAAATAGCAATATTTTAAGAGAGGAGTCGGGTTATGTTCAGAAATAACTTAAATCGAAACCAAGAAACCAAACAACTACCGGAAGCTGACAAAATGGCTTTTTACAATAAATTGAAGAGAAGTTAAAATTTATCGACAATAGTATTTTTTAAATAATTCTGTTTTTAAAGTCCGTTTAAATTGAGTAAATTTCTGGATAGGAGACGAAATGAGCGGGCCATTTACACAAAAAGAGCTATCATAGTAGACAGCTCGATATGACCTTGAAAGTTTAATTATTCGATTAGTAGAATCAAGATCTGCTGACCCCAGAGTATTAAGTCCTGTCGGATACACAGTTCATGTACATAAGCTGGCGCCATTCCCTGCAATGCTTTGAAGGTCAGTAATCAGATCTTGAACTCTGTTCTTTCAGGGCATCGAAGCTAAAACGGTCCTAAAATCCCCACACCTTTTTAGATACTATAAGAAACCCGTGCCGGAGAAAATATAATAGGAATTAAATACTGAGATGATTTGACAGTTAAACTGTGGCATAATTAAAAAAATTTACTGGTCTATTAAAAGTACCTACTATTCAGTGTATTTCTACCAGCAGAAGTTAATTTAGTACCCTAATTTAATCTCCGCAAACCACTCTACTTGTGTTAATGCTAGAGCGGCAAACAATCATTGGTTTTTTATTTTATTTTTCATATGATATTTTTAATAATAAATTCGTGAAAAACAATATTATTTTATAAATAATTAATAAATAATTAAAAATCACTTTTTAATCACCACTTTATTAATGTATACATATCAAAATGTTTCGAAAGTAATACTTTCCTCATGAGGCATATCTGTATACAGAATACAAAAAAATAATAATGTCAAGTATAGATAAATGATAAATATAGAAAACAATAATGCACGAATAGACAAATTATAAACATAAACAAAAATTGATTAACAGTATTCTGTATATTCCTGATGAGGAAAGCATCGCTATCGAAACATGTTGATATGTATATATTAATTAATAAAAGTAGGTAAGTAATTAATCAAAAAGGTTAATAAAAATTAATATAAAACATTAAAAAACACATTTATATTAGGATTTTAAAAAGATGATATTTTTATTATTAATATTAATATGCAATAAATTCAAGTGATGGTTATTTTTTTTAAATATTTTATAATTTATTATATTTAATTCACTATTAACGCTTTTTCTGATTTCTGAAATTTCAATATTGTCTTATTGTAATCCTGTTGTATTTACATGTAATGTTTTTAAACCTTTATTTATATCAAAATAATGTTTGGTTTCTAAAATATTATTGGTAAATTAAGAACAATTCCAAGGTGTGTAAATAATAAAAATTATTATTCAGACATTTAATTTCATTTCAATATTTTATAACTAACTAACTAACTAACCATCACTCCGTTTCTCCGCAGGGGTAGGCAGAGAGGACGGACCGCCAAACAACTCGATCTTGGCATACATTTCTTGCTTCATTCACATTCATACATTGTCTCATACATTCTCTTCTATTATTCCGACTTCTGACATGGCCCGACTCAAGTATTTGATTCACTTGATCGTGCCATGTCTTCCTCGGACGTCCCCAGCTTCTTCTTCCATTCACATTCGCGTCATACATTCTTCTTACACTCCTTTCTTCGTTCATTCGCTCCACATGCCCAAACCATCTAAGCCTCCCTTTCTTAATCTTACTCATTACACTTACATCAGCCTTGCATTCTTTACGAATTTCAATATTTTTCACACGATCATACATGGTTTTACCACACATTCGTCTCAGAGATCTCATTTCTACGGCATTCAGTTTACTTTCATCCTTCTTCTGCCAATTCCATGCCTCACTGTCATACATCAGGGTTGGTATCAGCACTCCATTGCTAGCTTCGCTTCTTTGGACAACTTTTTGTTAGCGCCAACCGCGTTCAGTCCTCCATTAATGGAGTTTCCTGCATTCACCCTTCTTTCAATATCCCTATCAGTCTTTCCATCTCTCGTAAACATACTTCCCAAATATACAAACTCATCGACCTGCTCCAAGTATTCGTCATTCACAACTATATTGCACACTGTTTTCGCACTCTCTCTTTCAAACACCATGACTTTAGACGTACTTACATTCATCATTAGCTCGTTATTCATTCATCCTAGATACAAGGGACTGTAAATCTTCCATACTGTTAGAAATCAGCACCGCATAATCCGCATACAAAAGGCAACATACTTTCAGATTACTCATTTTCGCGCCCAAGCCCACCTCATTCAATTCTTGCATACAATTATCCATGTATAGATTGAATAACCACGGTGACGTTTGACAACACCTTTTGTGATGTCAAACCACTCCGTAAAATCACCGTTTATCCTAACACATGCAACGCTTTCCTCGTAAAGAGACGCGATTGCCTGTGTGAGATTCGTATTCACTCCATACTTGGACAATACCTTCCATATTTTTTTACTATCAACTCAGTCGTACGCTTTTTGTAGATCTACAAAGGCACAGAAGAGTTTCTGATTTTTTTCCAGAAACTTCTCTGTTGGCATACGCAACGAGAAAATCTGATCCATACACCCCCTTCCGCTCATAAATGCACCTTGCACATCCCATATTTTATCTTTTGTTTGCGTTTGCACCCTTTCTATCAATATCCGACCATACAGCTTTCCAACTGAACTGAGCAGGCTAATAGCCCTGTGATTTCCACATTCCATACGTGACCCTTTACCTTTGTATAGAGGCATGATAACAGCCCTCCTCCAATCTAATGGCGTGTAACCCTCCTCTAAACACTGGTTAAAAAGCTTGCATAACCATGTGAGAATTATACGGCTATCTCAATAAAGTATTCAGCTGCAATATTGTCGAAACCAACAGCCTTACCATTTTTCATACATTTAATCGCTCTTTTTATTTCATCCATGCTGATTTTGGGATCATTCACGCCATCGTCATTCATTCCTGATTCACCACTGGGACCACTTTCAGTCGGGTTGCTTTCAAAAACCTCATCAAAGTATTTCATCCATCTCACTTTTATTTCTTTCTCATTCGTTAACATTTTTCCATCTTTTGATTTTATCACTTTCATACATCCACTTTCTGGACCATTTCTGGACTTTTTGACCTCCTTCCAAAATAGTTTAATATTTTCTTCGAACTTTTTTGTCATTTTGATTCCTTCTTCCTCTTCCAGACGTTTCTTTCGTTCTTTCACTCCAAAACTTACTCTTTTCTTACATCCCTTGTACACTTCTTTCGCTTTGTTCCGTTCGTCATCTGGCCTACCAGACCAGATGGCGAGCGTATCGCTATGTTGCATCGTGCCGCTTCCCTTTTTCATACTCTCTGTTATACAAAGTACATCCAAAATTTTGCTTACCATCGAATCACATAGTTCATTCATCTTTCTTTCCATACCTCCTCTGACATGCCACGTGCCAATTCGACATTGTTCACGTTCCGTCCTCCTCTTTGCGCCACTGAAGGGTTGGCGATGTGATGGATAGCGAACCTCATCGACACCTGTGGCGGCCATACCCTCCCTCCTAAATACAACTACATATTTAACATAAACATAACATACCTTAACATAATTGCGCTATATAAATCCTTTGTTATTATTATTATTATAATATGTAACTGTGCAAAACATTGAAATCGTCAAAAACAAAACAAACAAAAAAAAACACAGTAAAACATAAAACTCTTTAAGGTCCAAAGTTCCAACTAAAATTAGGCGTCTTATCACTGCATTTAAATTGTAAATTGAACAGGTTTTTTTTAAAAATATTAGTGAACTTATCACACTGTTACCAATAACAAAATACACATAGGAACATTTCTGTCTTTCAAGAATTTTCATAGAATCCTCACTTATTATGTTAACTTATTACTTGCCTGTCTTAAAATTTTCAACTCACATCCATTATAATCTGTTAACACGGAACGGATGGTAATATTTCAGGTCACCTCGCTACCGATACCCTTTAATTTGTTACCGAAAATAAGATATCGGTTTCAGTTAGTAAGTGTCAGAATTTTCCAGCGGTTGGTAAGTTTGGGAAATCATTTGTATTCGGGGCGCGTCCGCCGCGTCCAGGGTTCGACACCTCCATACTCCAAACTCTATACTTCACACTCCACAGTGCCGCCATAGAATATTATTTATATTCAGGACGTGTCCGCCGCGACCAGGGTTCGACACCTCCATACTCCAAACTCTACACTCCACACTCCACAGTGCCGCCAGAAAATATTATTTATATTCAGGGCGCGTCCGTTGCGACCAGGGTTCAACACCTCCATACTCCAAACTCTACACTCCACACTCCACAGTGCCGCCAGAGAATATTATTTATATTCAGGGCGCGTCCGCCGCGACCAGGGTTCGACACCTCCATACTCCAAACTCTACACTCCACACTCCACAGTGCTGCCAGAGAATATTTCACCTGTTTATCGAGGGCATTATAAGGTTTATTTCAACTTTTTGGAACCGTCAAAAGGTTATGATATTTTTATTTCCTCGAGATTTGGTTACTGAAATTAATAACAGTATGATTTTTAAAAGTTTAATGCTGAACTGCACTCAATTAATGCTCTGGCAACCCCCGTGGCACAGAGATTAACTTCTTTCCCCGGGACCCAGAGATCGACCCTCGAAACCCGACGGGGCAATAACACATTGGGCCGGTTTTAGACAAGCTTAGCAAAAATCCGTGTATAAGTCGTAGCATAGACAATATAGAAAATACCAATATTAAACGATTTGTGTACGATTTTAAAAGAGGATGTTTTTCTTTTTTCTTTGCAAATTCAAAAATATCACTGCGATTTATGAAACGTCAGCTGCCGTAACTGATTAATTTTCACGGGTTTTATTTACATGTTGATTTTTGTTAAAATCCTCCACATAAACCCGAAAGGTTCCATATGCGGGGAACCTTACTGTAAATAGAATTTGTTTTGTTAAAATCGGTGAATTATTAATGCAATTATGACTAACTAACCGTTAAAAATGAACTATGTTCTAATATTGGATCATCAAGACCCTATTTAGACTGCTAGAGATTGAAAGTCATCATTTATCAATGAATATCATCGACATGAATCGCTAGATGCATCGTTGAAGTACGCATTGATAAAAGTAGTCAATTTACGTAAATGTTGGCAAGATTAACTTATGTATTATTTAAATAAATGTCAGATATGAACGATGAGATTCGTCACTAGGTAGTAGGTACTAGTACTGGAACTGGTTACAAGCACTGTTAGCGGGTTTGTTTGCACAACCATGCAGTCATATCAACGGGATGTTTATTTTTATAAGGGTTTTATTTAAAAGTGGTTTTTTGATAAAATCCCACGCACCAATCAGCGTGGTTCCATATGTGGAGATCCTAATTGTAAATTTTTTTTTTTTTGCTGGAATCAGTTCATTATTCTTGAAATTATAACGAACTAACCGTTGAAAATAAACTTTGTTTTCGCAACGAATTTTTGAAAATTCCTCTTTAGACAAGTTTAGGTTGAAAATCATCCTTTATTAATTAATGTCATCGACATTCCTCATCGCTCGATGAATCATCGAAGTTCATACTTATAAAAGTAGGCAATTTACAAATTTTCTTAAATTTTACATGCAATTATAAATAATTTGTCTTTACGTAAACGTAAGTCAAATATGAGAGAAGAATATTTCCACTAGTAGCTGGCAGTAGTCACAGCATCGGAAGTAGTTCCAATTATCGGCTTAAGCGGCCAAATTAGGATTTGATTTCCAATGATTTCCAGCACTGATAAACCGTCCCTTAGTCATTCTGGTGGACTAAATTCTCATTCTGAAATACATTATATTACATACAATATGGTAAATGAATGCAGAAACTAATTTAATGTCGGTTTAATTAAAATGAGGCAGACATGGAATCTTTTTAAAATATTTTTTTCAAACAAACTTTTTATTCTAAACTTGATGAAGTATTTTTCGGGGCGAATACAAAACCTCCCTAAACTGTAAGTATTCACGTTCTTCTCGGAACGTGATTATTCATAAAAACACTTGTAACAATTATATTACTTGCCTTTAGCTTTCTAAAGAAGTATTAAAATCAATGAAGACGTAATGGATTCTTTTAATCTTTATACTGTACAAAGTTAAAAACACGGTTTCGTTATTTTTCAGGGAAACTCTAAGAAAAATCAGGGGGAAATTGTTAAAAAGTTCTGCCAGTATTCTCGGTCGCTTATCGCGCGGAAAACTTTTTGTTCTGCAATATGGCGTTAAAGTTTATCTGGAAAATTTTAATGCAGGTATTTTTTAGGGTTCATTAAGGCGGAAAGATATTAAGCTGCGTCAGTATCGGGAGGTTATTGGAAAAAAATAGTTATAAGCGAGTTATGCTAAGGGAATTTTATGGAGTAAAACGAAAAGTGATCATTATAAACAGTTATAAAGAGAGAAGCCATTACGTAATGCCCTTCTCTCATCTCGCTCCATTCATGACAACATATTAATTATGTAAGGTTGATGAATCGGTTGCATCTGATTACGCCGTCTGAGAAGATAGTTATATCAGACCTAGTTGAATTATATAGAATCATTTACAACCTAATTGACAGCCCTGCCATCCTCGAGACTATTAAAGTAAAAGTACCGACGAGGAACACAAGACAAACTGTAACATTTTTCTGCAACACTTACAAATCCAACTATCAGTCTCATTCATTAACCAAATCGAATGCATGATCTGGGCAACAGGTTTGGAGGTGCTGTTAATATATTTGCAGACTCCATTTACATAGTTAAGCGTCATCTATAACAGCACTTTGATGAATCCTACAATATGTAGTATTTTAGCTTGGGTAATGCAGCGTTAATGTTTTGTTTTAGTTTTCTATTTTATATCACTGTTAATCGTTTGAAAAAGATTGTTGATTACTTTATGGCTTAGAATTTCTACGTATTTGTAATTTTTGATATCTCTTTGTATAATGTTATAAAATCCATGTAAAAGCCCAGATGGGTGAATGATTGAATAAATAAATTCATTCTCATCATTAATGATCATTCTCCGATCCTTTCTCCTGACAACATTCCTCAATAGTAGAAATATATTGTTGGTTGTGGCAAAATTGTGAAAACAGCTGCAACCATTTATTAATATAAATTCGGTGGCGGAAATTGCAGAAAAGAAAACAATGAAAACATCAAGTGTTGAAGCTCTCGTGACAATAAATCAGAGCTCCAGATCTGGCATTCGTTGTATCATCGTCTGTTGAGAAACTTTTATTAGTCATTGGAATAATGAGTCGAAATAAAAACAGAATTATTTTACTATCGCGCTATAAAGCAGGCGGGGACAAAACTTTGTCGCCATTTTAAAGTATCCTGCACTCAATGTCGTAATTGAGAAATAAAACAAAATTGCCACTAAAAGAAATAGAAAAAGGCGCCCGTTTAATGGTTTCTTTTATTCCGTCGTTCCGCCCTTTGTATTAGTGTATTGAAGGGAAATACCGAAAATTTATTATTCATCCTGAAATAAAATGGGATTTTTACGTTGACAGTAAACATCATGGAAGCATTTCTCTTGCAATATGTAGATAAAATAAATATAAATAGCAAATACATATCAAATTTGGGTTTGTGGTATTTTCGACACACTTAAAATTATAAGGATAGAACATATTATGATTTTCCTCAAAAAGCAAAAACATAATAACATAAAACAGAATAATTGGCATAAATACAGTATATGACTGAGTCGACATCGCATCTGGATCCCCACCCAGATATTGTGAGTTCAACTCTTCGGCTGGCTACGTTCTCCATCATGACATAAGCAACATCTTCCGCTTACTGAGATGGTAGTAGGATATTTTCAAATATTATCGTATTATTGGTAATCTAGGAAGGTTCGTCTTTATTTAAAAAATAATATTAATAATTTTTTTGTTATTAATATACAATTTGTTTTGTTGTTGCTGTAAACTTATGCGTTGTTTCGTAGAACTATGTCACAATTAAATAACAATAATATGATTTTTTTATCATAATAATCCGAGAAACCACTTTATAGGTGGAATATGGATGCAGAGATAGGCATGAGGAATATGTTACATACATTTATTTTTTCTCACAGTTCTTAGCATAAAGTAGAACATAAATTATATACATTATTATATAAATCATTGAAATTATAATAGTAATAGGGACCCACACAGTAACCCGCCCGTGTGTGGGTAATATGAGTAATTTAAGTAAATCAGAGTACCAGAATATAATTATTTAAGTAGGAACCCACACAGTTGTGTGGGTAATATGAGTAATTTAAGTAAAGCAGAGTACCAGAATATAATTATTTAAGTATTGTAACAGCAAGATAGTAAATACTTAATAGAAATTATAATTGTAAGAAATAGGAACCCACACAGTGACCCGCCCGTGTGTGGGTAATGTAAGTAATTTAAGTAAATCAGAGTACCAGAATATAATTATTTAAGTATTGTAACAGCAAGATATTACAATACTTAATAGAAATTATAATTGTAAGAAATAGGAACCCACACAGTGACCGCCCGTGTGTGGGTAATGTGAGTAATTTAAGTAAATCAGAGTACCAGAATATAATTATTTAAGTATTGTAACAGTAAGACAGTACAATACTTAATAGAAATTTCAGAATTATTGTATGGAGAATTATTGTAAGTATGTGGAAATTAAGGTTTATAATTAGTAAATATTTAAGTTAAAATAAAAGTAAGCAGAAAGAAATACGATAGCTTTTACAGACATAATATTTCAACATCTAGCTAGATCATTTGCCATAATTTGACTTCTTTTACGTAGAAAGATAATTTATTTGTCGCTTGAATTTCTTTTGGTAAAAGGTTGAATGTACCAATAAAATAAGTGTTTGCATTAATTTAGTGTACGATTGAATAAAATAAAACACACTATTAACCCTCTTACTAATACAATTTTCTTTCTTTTCAATTTTTTTTTTGATTTATAGAGACATATTTCAAATTTGTAAAATAAATAGTTTCCGGATTTTGAATAACTTAGATTCCTTGTATAAATGCATCAGCTGAAAATGTTTTTTTTTTTATTACATACATCTTTTATAATATGTTTTTGAGGAATTTAAAGAGGTTCAATGAATTCATCAGGCGCACCTATATGCATTAAATATTATCACTACTCGTATATATAAGGGTAACAAAACATTTCGTAATTTGTACAAATTTTCTTTAATATTGAAAAACAAAACGATAATAAAATCGCATTATTTTTCATCACAACCCCCTGACACCGTAAACTTTGGTTTTCATGTTTGCGTTTTAAATTGCAAACCACACGTTGTAAATACCTGCAACTTATTTTCCTGGACCGAATTTAGCAGGAAAAAAATAGGGAGAGATTGGGTGGGAGAGGGAGGGCGGGAGAGAGTTGCGGGAACTTGTGGGGGTTAAGTTACGACCTCAATATAGGCGGCACAAAACTGCAGACATATTCTTCCATTACCCTTTTTGGCGGAACCACCTACCCTTATAGGCTTCCACGGAGTAGACTAAACTTAATCGAATTTAATCATGTTTTTTTTCAGTGTATTGGGTGAAAAAATGATGGTTGTTTTGTTGAAGTAACTTTATACAATTGGGTAATAATTAAAATACCTACTTTGTTTGGAAACTAACTCGAAAGGTAACTCAAAGGTAGACGAAATTACTGTCGTAGCGCTATCTTTCAAACTAATTTTCAAATGATTTATTCATTTATATTTACCACTTAATTGTAATAACTGACGAGGGTTTACACTGAAATGCCATATATAGATAACTAGCTAATGTGTACCCGGCCTTGCCTGGGATTATTTATTTATTTTGGAATAAAATTGTGAAGTTGTGAATTCTTGCTTGTCGTTTGGGTGACATAATTGTTTTGACTGCGAAAGTAATGCCCTGTGATGACTATTACTCTCTCTAAACAAAGGAACATTAATTAGAAAAATTTATTTCATTCCAAACATGTCTAAATAATAAAGTTCTTATGTAGGTGCCTACTTGTGTTTTCCATTTTTTAAATATTCTTAACAAACAGACCTTCTTCTTTTGAATATATAATAATAATAGGATAATTTTTATAGCGCCGTTTTTGTGAAAAATCACCTCAAGGGCGCTGTACAGATCTTACTTCCTATTCTTACATTATTCCTATATTAAATCTATGACTTTTTTTTTTGGACACTTTCATTACACATTATTTATAGACCATATAAAGAGATGCAGTTAGATTATCAAAATTAGATACGGCTTGGTCTAAGTTTTCATAGAAGTCTAATTGAAAAAAAAAAACTGTATTTATTCCTTACGGTATATTGCAAGACGCTAATACAAATGATAGGAGTTATGTAAAGTTGGGCGGAGGGTGAGGACGGGGGCCGGAGGTACTGATCCTTTCTTCCAATCTTCTTTGTCTTTGTTGGTGACGGGACGCTTGGTGTTGGTCTGCACGTACGCCATGCGCTTGTCAGCCGGCTTCAGGATCCGGAAGGAGCACTTCAGCGTGTCGTCCACATCATTGCTCCTGCATTATCGTGACTAACTAGAGTGGTATATCTATGGACTAACATCAATAAAACATGACGGGTTAAATGTTTTTCATACATATTTTAAAACGTCATAGCAACGATTTTGCATATTGGATTTCATTCAAATACTTTCCAAACCTTCCCAGATCTAATCAGAACAAACTGTGCTATTTTCAGCCAAAATGCTTTAGTGATTTTCGATAAAATCGAGGACGCAGAAACAAATAGTAATTTATATACATGCTTTTAATAAAATGATACTTATACATTTTAAATTTTTAAGAAAAATATTAAACACAACTCGTTTCTTAAATATTTAAAACACACACTGACAACATGATGACCAATTTATAATATTTTTCCATTACTAACTTATAGTTGAGTTCAATATCCAGAGAGAATATCTCTCGGCGTTAGTAATATTGCATTTTCTCAGCATTTAATGAACTATTTATTGGTTATTTAAAAAACAATGGAGGTAAAAAATTACACATTTTTAAACGGTCTTCTGATTTACGAAGTTCCCTCGATAGATGGATAATAGAGAAACTAACGAATGAATGCAACACAATTTGTTTACCCAATATCTACAGTAGCGTCGACCGCGACTGTTTAGATGTGTTTATAAAATGTGCAAAAAGATGTGCTCTGTGGTGGTACGAAGCCCAGTCTACTACGCACTCGCCTACAATCAGCCAGCCACCGCAGCGCGCTACTTTATACGTGCGTCAATTTTGCCGGAGCCATAAAACGCTCAATTGGTTGTATCGGGCGATAGGGGAGAAAGGGAACGAAAATACTAAAATACTACTGTAATACCCGCACTGAGGAGGCCATAAATAAAAAGATTTGTAGTAATTAACAGGAGGGATTTTATTTGCCCTCTTAATGTTAAGGAATAATGTTTGTTCATAATACAAGGAACTTTCATACTAAATGGAAATTGGTAGTTACCTACTTGTAATGGGGACTTTTTCATGCCTTTGAAAAAATAATGAAATATAACCACGGAATCAAGAGATAATGTAGTGTCTCTACACTTGATTAGTAGGTTTCTAAATTACGCGACATATCGTGCTAGAATGTGATATCTTAACATCATATGTAAGTTTTAAATAATAACCACGGAAACAAGAGATAATGTAGTGCCTCTACAGTTGATTAGCAGGTTTCTAAATGACGTGACATATGGTGCTAGTATGTTTATGTGGTAACTTTTAAAAATGACATTGCCCACCTCGGGAGAATAATCTAAGTATTGCTTCGATGAGAGACCAATATTCATAATTTACATATTTTCTGAAATAGTTTTAATTGGCTGCACTTCTTTGACAACTTTTTTTAGCATTCTCCCGTATTTCAATATCCCTATCAGTATTTCCACCTCTTGTAAGCATACTTTCTAAATATACAAACTCATCAACCTGCTCCAAGTGTTTATCATTCACAACTATATTGCACACTATTTTCGTACTCTATCTTTTAAACACCATGACTTTAGACTTACTTACATTCATCATTAGCTCATTCTTCATACATACTTCATTCATCCTAGATACGAGGGACTGTAACCATACTGTTAGCAATCAGCACCGCATCATCAGCATACAGCAGGAGATAAACTACATAGTTCACAATGGAGTGCTGACACCAACCCTGATGTATGGCAGTGATGCGTGGAATTGGCAGAGTAAGAGTGGAAGTAAAATGAATAGCGAAGAAATGAGATCTCTGACGTGGATGTGTGTCAAAACCATGAATGATCCTGTGAAAAATATTGAGATTCGTAAAGAATGCAAGGCTGATATAAGCGTAATGAGTAAGATTAAGAAAGGAATGCTTAGATGGTTTGGGAACGAAGAGCGAATGATCGATGAAAGGAGTGTAAGGAGAATATATGACACGAATGTGAATGGAAGAAGCTGGGGACGCACGAGGAAGACAGTGCACGATCAAGTGAATCAAATACTTGAGTCGGGCCATATCAGAAGTCGGAATAATAGAAGAGAATGTATGAGACGATGTATAAATGTGAATGAATCGAGTTATTTGACGGTCCGTACTTTCCGCCTACCCCTGCGGGGAAACTGCGTAATCGTTAGTTTGTTAGTTTTAATTGTGTTTAGTGACCAGATCCAATAATTTTGATACCGACCTTTCAACCTACATTTTCCTCATCTCAGAATCAAAATATTGCGTAATTGTAACCATTAGTATCTTCTTAATTTTCTTCGCTTTCCCCTCGTCCACGAGATCCCCAAAAAAGTGGATTTAATATTCCAATTGGCTCCAAGCAGTTAGGAATCTTGTGCGGTATCACACAAAACAATTTTTAACGCTGGTTCAACATTACTTGCAATGAGATGATATTTCCGTAGGTATATCTGTATTTCCATAATGTTAATGTCGTTATTTTTCGTATCATTTCTATTTAGGGGAGAGTTCCCTCTCTCAAGGACACACGTACAAGACTCCATCTCTTTTACCTCTATACGCTCTGTCTTATTTACACAGATGCAATAGGTCTGCTCCGATTTCGTATTCAAACAATGTACGAGGGCTATATTTCTAATATCAAGAATTTTTCAAGAAGAATTTCAGATATTCCTTTAAAAATTACTCTTACCCCATACACACGTCGCGTCATGGAAAAATCTTATTTCGAGAATTCCGTCAATTTATTGACAGGTATTCATTGGTCCCAATATTTTATTTTATTGCGAACGTGATAAGAAAAATAATTCACAATTTAAATTTACTCGTCTCAGAGTGACTAGCTTTTTCAATTTCTCCCCATTAAATATTCCGATTTACGAAATGCGCGATGAATCGAAAAGAAAAAATAAACTTTTTTTCGAACAATTATTAGTCGCAACCTACGCAAGTAGGTACTCGTAATTCAGGACGTCCGATATTTTAATTATAAAGCAGGAAATCTGTTTGCTACACCAAAAGCTCTCTCGAGTAGACTGCATCGCTACCATCGGGCAGATGGGAAGGGCTTTCTCAACTAGATTCAAAGAACATACGATATCATAAAAATAAAAGCACGTCTTCAAAATTTGCGGAACATCTCTTAGTAAATAATCACGTCCCACTTGACTACAACAAGCCTAAACCCTTACATATAAAAAGAAAGCGTCTTAGATTAAATTTACTTGAACAATTAGAAATTAATAAACGAATGAATGATCCTAATATAACATTAATTATAATAAATTAGGGAAAATTATATATTCACCGCTTCTCAGTATGTTCACATTATCAAAACAATATAACACTTTTAAATAAATCAATTAAGAACACATTATCATTTAAATACGAGGAAACACATTATAAGTGTGAAAACCTCACAGAATTCAGATTCTTAATTCTTTTCTAACTAAATCAGTTTTGCCGATAATAAATCATTATTTTAAAAAACCCGTCAAAATTAGAATAGGGTGGAAGTAAATAAAATCTTTTTTTTTCGAATGAAGCAAACACTTTGGGGTGTGACATTATATATTAAATGAAAAAACACAATTTGTAAAACACCACTTTTATTGAATTAATAATGATCGCCAACCAGGTTTCAGAAGACTAGACCAGACCACCAGAAAGACCTCGTTCTTCCCAATAATTATAAATTAATATCGTTCGATGTAGTCAATCTGTTTCCTAATGTCCCTATCACTGAAAGTAAAACCCTTATATCTAATTTACTGGAAAAATCGCACTTATCAAAAGATTTAGCTAATGACTTATCTCGTCTATGTAATATTTGTTTAAATCAAAATTACTTTCAGTATAGTAATATCATTTATCATCAAAAAGATGGATTGGCGATGGGAGCTCCTACAAGCCCACTTATCGCAGACATATTCATGAACGATCTAGAAAATAATATTTTTGATTCAAAATCACCTCTCTTAAAAAACATATTACTTTGGAGAAGATATGTTGACGATGTCTTTTGCATTTGGACAGGTACTGAGAGACAATTAAACTCTTTTCTTAGAATAATAAATTCTTTTCACAAACAAATTCAATTCACTTTAGAAATAGGTACTAACTTTACATTGAATTTTCTAGACTTAACTTTAAGTATCATTAACAATAAATTTGATTTTAATATTTATCGTAAACCTACATATACTGATATTACCATTCATAATGCATCCAACCATCCTATTGCCCACAAACATGCAGCGTTTCATTCCATGATACATCGATTGATTACCGTACCCTTAAATAATAACAATTTTTACAATGAATTATCTATCATTAAACAAATAGCTTTAAATAACGGGTATGATATAAAACTAGTAGACAATATTCTGAACAAAAAATTAAAACGAATAGCATCAAATAAATTTCTCTTTAACAACTCTAATAATTAAAACATTAATCAAACATTCCAATGGCGTAGAGTCCTTTATACAAATAACTTTTCTTCTTTGAGCGTTAAAAAATTCCCATCTGAAATAAAACCCGCTTTTTATACTAATAATAATTTAGGTAAATCCTTAATTAATACTAAAGATAATGATGATAGACAAAGCCACTCGGGTACATATCAACTTAATTGTAAAGATTGTCAGGCTTTTTATATCGGTAAAACGGCCCGGAACGTCAATGTAAGAGTAAAAGAACACCTATGTCTAAAGAATAATGCCTTTTGTTAATTCCGATATAGTTTGTTTTGTGCCCATTTTTCCGCGAAAACCGAATTGGCGGCTTGATAGTAATTTATGTTTTTCGAGGTATGATAGTAGTATTTTTTTAATTGCCTGTTACAGAAGTTTTGATAATGAGTTTAATAGTGAGATAAGTCTGTAGTTTAAAATTAGGGTTTTCTCTCCGGATTTGTGAATTGGTGTAATACTGGCAATTTTCAGTTTATCGGGGGCAATCCCTTGGCAGAAGCTTTGACTGAATATGTGTAGAAGAGGTATAACAATATGTTCTCGCAGATTTGTCAGTATTTGGTTAGAGATGTTGTCTGGGCCCGGAGCGCAAAATGGTTTGAGTGATAATTTCTTGTATTTTTTCGGAATTCACTATATAGCAATTTCTAGACATTTTGTTTGGAAGTCTTGGACTTCTTTATACAGGCGACTTATCTTTAAAAATATCCCGTTTATTACCAGATAACATTTCTCCAGCTTTCTACACTAATTCCAAGCTAAAAATTTTAATTAACAACAATGACATTTCTAATAAATGGGTAAAAAACGGAATATATACTTTAGATTGTGATGCACAGTATGTAGGTATGACTACTAGAAATTTTAAAACTAGAATCAGAGAACATGAACTCTGTTTAAGAAATAACAACTATTCCGAGCTTGCTTATTTATTAGAGACAGGCCATAGCTTCAATAGAGAAAAAACTAAGTTTAAACATTCAAATATTGATAGATATTTTTAATTGTGCTCCTTAGAAACTTTAGAAATTAATAATTGAACTTGTACAACATCGATTTTTACGTGGAATTGCATGGAGATTAGGGCGAGAAAGAGGCGATTACTCCTATCTTGAAATTGAACAAACCATTAACACTTCTACATTAGAAAAGCGTAGGAAACACTTTGATATTTTTGCATTTTTTAAATAATAAACTGTATTATTCACTAACCTTTTTTGTTGTAACTCATTCAGTTCAACATTCCTTCCCGTAGTCTCAGAAACAATGAATTGCTTTTCCTCAATAAACACTCTAGTAATTATGAGTAGGATTCCCCACCGTCCAGAATGGCGAGATTTGTTAACTCAAGCCAGGTCCTTGAAAATTTTGGTACAATTTCATGTAGGTAGTTATATAAAATTTGGTTTAATTTGAAAGACCAGAGAAGAAGATAAGGTTTGTGATAAGTCTCCCTCCAGCTGTCAGTGCCCAGTCATCATGCTTGTATCTCCTGAACATTATCAAAAAGCTTTGCCATCCATTTAACATAATCTAAAGCAAAGTCAACTCGCGTTAGCTTCGTTAATAAGTTAGTAATACGCTGGGAGACCTTGGCGTGTTATCCCCCGCCGGTCTCGGCGTCCCGGTGTTATTTCATAATTTCTGATTTCCCACCGAGAAAACCTTCACACTCTCCCGCCATACAACTTTGTTGTTTATTTTCGAAGTGCTTGCGTTCTCAATATCGTTAAACTACAGTAGGCAATAGGCTTTTTGCAAAAATGACCGAACTTTTTAAAACCCCAAGTGACATGACGTATATTAAAACTCTTACCCTTTTTACAAGCTTTCACTTATTTATGTGGCCTTCAACTTTTCACGTCTGAGTCGATCTGAACTCAGTGTTTATTTTCACAAGAGATGAAATTTTTACTCGCGGTTAGATAAGGTAACCCTCGCAGAACCAACTTCTGGGTTATTTTTATATGAAGGGTGTCATTATTTTTGCAGCAAACGTAAATTCTGCCGATTTTGTTTTATTTCAATAAAAGAGCCTCCGAATGATCAAATCAGCAAACTGTATTAATTATGGTAATAATTTATCCGTATAATAATTTAGAATATTGGTAAATATTTCCACTACCTACGATGCAATCATGTCTTGGTTTCTTTGATTTCTGAAATGAATTAAATTGGTTATTTCAATCTTAACATGTGTACATACCCTTCTACCATATACCACATCTATCATTAAGCCAAACATGACGACAATAGTAAATCAACCATCTTAACGAACTAACCATCACGACCTCCTGCAGGAGTCGGCAGAGAGGAGGGACCGCCAAACAACTCAATCTTGCTTCATTCACATTCATACATCTTCTCATGCATTCTCTTCTGTCATTCCGACTTCTGACATGGCCCGACTCAATTATTTGATTCACTTGATAGTGCAGTGTCTTCCTCGGGCGTCCCCGGCTTCTTTTTCCATTCACATTCGCGTCATATACTCTCCTCGCACTCCTTTCTTCGTTCATTCGCTCTACATACCCAAACCATCTAAGCGTCCGTTTCTTAATCTTTCTCATTACGCTTACATCTTATTAAATTCTTATGCTACGGCTCAGTGTAGCCGGCCTTCAACCAGGTTTAAGGCCATTTGGCCATGTCTACACCGTGATAATAAGTCCAGTTTTTCACTGTTCTATTAACAAGGAGGCAAAGGCAGGTATACACATGGTCCGAAGATATGTATTACATGCCAAGTGATTTCAGTTGCATAGGTCTAAAGGTGTGTATAATATGCCAAATGCCATACGTATTTTAAATGCATTTTCCGAAGTAAGTTAAAGCCCATTTTCTTGTTGTTGTATGTTACTAGTTATTTGAAGCTTTAAGATAATATTAATAGGATTTAGTCAATATTTCAAAAAACTTCCAAGTGTATCGGTTTGAAACCACCGGTCAACGGTATCATAATACGTATTTATTGAGTTGGTTAGAGAAAACAAATTGACATTTGTTTTTTTAATATAATCGTACAACGAACCTACTTGTAAATGTTTTTTTGAAAACGTTTTTATCTGTTTTCGATGTATGCCCAATAAAACTTTTTTGTACTATAGTTTTACTGCATTTTTGTACATAGAAAAGATTTATTTTATTCGAATTTAGAACTGACTTACAAATATTAAAATTCCACAAAGTGTATTCTCTCACTTAGTATGTATTTTATTGTGGTTACCTTGTTACTCTCAGATTGTTATTTTACCCAACTGGCAAATAGTATAGGGTAAACAAAAATTTCGAGTACTTTAAAATAGGAAAGCGCTTTTTCGACAGGTAGAAAACATATGCCTATTGGTAAATTGAAATGTTTTGAATACTTTTATGATTTGTGTTTTTCTTTTTAATTTTCGTGTTATTTCACGATAATAATATTTTTACCACCTTAAATTTCCTTGGACCTTTATACCTGATAGCGTAAATTCTATTAAGTCCGCTAAAGGTTAAACAACGGTAGATCAATATTATTTTTTACAACTTTATTGTATTCAAATTCTCTCATAAAAATGAAGTTGTCTGTAAAATCCCATTACTCATCTATTGATATAAACTATGCAACAATTAGTAACATTTTTAAAGCCTAGATGAATGTTCCAATATCACCTGTAGTATAAAGTATGGACACTAACTAGAGCTATTTGCAGTTAGTGTGTATTCGCTTGGCATATATATATTTTACGTAATATAAGTTTAATGATGTAATTCATATTTATGTATATAACACATTTTATTTTAGATTTGCCAAACCTTTCGTTAAGTGGGAGTAATTTGATATTTTGGGAGCATTAAAATAGATTATTATTTAAAATGTAAAGTATTTATAGATTAAGGGGGGGTCATTTCACAGAATTTGAAAGATTCATCACAACTTTAAGGTTAAAATTCAAGTTCTGTGAAAGTTCTATTCAAGTTTTGTAATTATTATATTATTTGTCGGTTGTTTCACAGTGTTTGAATAATAACAGAACTCGAATAAAACTTTCACAAAAGACGAAAATTAATTTTTAAATTTTGATGAATCCTTCAAATTCTGTGAAACAACCCGCTCTTAGAGTATTAAAGAAAAGCACACATAAACAGCTCCATTATACCAAACAATGGAAATGGTGAAAATGTTGAAAATAGTTACGTATAATTAGAATTTTCGGATTAATTTTTTTTTTTTAAACATATAATCTTTCGGGAGTTTTTACTAGGCGAACTACTAGTACAATATTAATGAGTATTAAACAAAGAATAAAAAAAAAATATTTACAAAGTTTTTTTAAATTTTATTTACCACCACCTTACTTTAGAGACAAACTATATTACAATAAAGACTTCCACGCAAACCACACAAGACAAAAAGTGGAAAATAGACTATTAACATATCACAAATACAGGCATTCAAAAGTACAGCGCACTTCCCAGTGAAATAAAAAATGTGCGTAGATTAAGTATATTTAGAGTAAGCTCTGAAGATTATATTTGTAGTACAAATGCTGGTGTCAGCGATCCAATCGGAAGAATGTGCGAGTTATTCAATCAATTTATAACATAATTTTTAATTTAGTCATTATTTTTTTTTCCTTTTACATTCTAGTAAATATTGTTCGTAAAGTTTATTTACCTTCTGTTATTTTATTTAGACATTGTGCAATTTTTCAAATTCTTTCTGTGTAACACAACCTTAAATTCCTTAACTTGTCGAAATATGGTTTTAAAGGTTTATTTATCTGCATCATATTAATCAGTGAGAAATAGCTAGGATGCAGACGAGTTCTCCAGATATTGTTTTAATATTACTGTCTGCATCTCCATTTTCTCCTTAAAAAAAACAAGTAAATAAAGTATTAGAAATAAACAATATTGTGATAGTATTTATTTATAAATAAAATAAAATGGATTCAATGCCAGCATTAGCAGTGTTAATATGGAAAATGGTCCGCTAAAACAAACTCACGAACCCTCGGATGAAACGTGACTGATTAAACGGTAACAAAGGCCCGCGAGCCGAGGCCGTCTCGGGTCCGCGGTCTAGGGGAGAGACAGACATCATCATTATTGCAGTAAACTGTTAAACGCAGTATAACTCGTTGCTCGGGCCGGGCCCCGAACACGGGACAGTCAAACAACCAACATGAAGAGCAAGCGGACTATCGCGAGTGCAGTGGAATTAACACACTTCTTAAAATAATCATATTTTAACCGCGGAACGCAAAAAGTGTGATTTATACCGATTTGAAGGGAGATTTGTCGACTCAGTCCAGAGAAATTGATTCTTCTGCCGAGACAACACATCCATATAAAAAAAAAATTGACAATTGTTTCCAAAAATCAGGTCAAATTGGGCTTACCTCGGGCACACGGACACGCTCGCAGTATACTTGTAACTGTTAATTTTTTCCGTTATGGTAACTGATTGGAAGATTCTCTGAGCATTGCCTTGAATAGCTATTTACTTTCCAAATTTCGTCTTCCTCATCTCCGTTCCCTCTTCTTAACTTTTAGCCTTGTAATTTTCCCACAATTGGGGAAGCTATTTTTCCAATATCCTCAGGAAAAGTGGGTTCTTGTGTGGTAATCACAATACAATGTTTATTTTTTCAACCTGCCCTTTCACATCACATTCCCTTACATATTTTTCTTTAGCCTTACAAACTTCTTCATTTTTCGAATGCTTTATTTTTTAATCATTTCTCTCGGGGCTTATGTCATATTTGGTGATGCCATATGGAGGCTCTTTTTGAGAAAAGATCTTATCTCCAGACAGTTGGGAATCTTGTATTGTACCATAATAAAAATTAGATTTGCAAAATGTAGTAGATGCGGATGTAATCTTTTTAAACATGTGTATATGAAATTTAATGAAAAATTAAGTATTGCCTTTGTCAAAATAATTTTTTTTTTAATCGCTGTAGTGAGACCAAACCACGCGGGCTCGAATACCCTCTCGTTCCCTCCTAAGACGACATCCCTTTCTATAAACGAAGGTTGACACGTAGACCTTTGATTGGTTACGGGACTCATATTTTACCGGATAGTGACCCTTACTCCCACTATCTACCGTGCGTCGCTTATAAAAGCAGCTACACAACTGTGAACCGTAGATATCCCATGCAACCAGGTAGCGAGATGTGTCGCCCCTTCCAGCAAGGTATTAGAGATTCGGGGCAAGTCCTGGACTCGATACCTGATACTGAAAGCGAGGTGTATCGTCCTTTTTCAGCAAGGATGAAGCGTATCTATAGATTTTTCCAAATTAGCGCGCCTTGTCGCTCTTTTCTGCGAGTTTATTTATATTGTTAAAACTGTACTTTATTTTTTTACGGTAATTCCATACACGAGGTTCTGAGGAAAATAATTTCCCTCAAGGCCTATATAATTTTTGAGGATGTTGTGTGGAGGCTCTTTTAGAGGATAGGAAGGATTTAGCTTGGGTCTCGAAGAGACCCATGTTGTGGAGAGAAGAAACAGAGGCTGGCAGATCATTCCACAGCCGAGCTGTTGAACACAAGAACAAGTCGTAGAAGATCTGGTCTCATGTGACAAATGTCAACCGTGTTCAAATGTTGGATACGCCCGTGGCGTGTTTCCCGACTATGCATCGGTTCAATGCAAGGGGTCAATGATGCCAGTTCCTCAGAGCATCTTCCATTAGAATACCGGTAGAATGAGGACAGCATTCCCACCTGACTTCTATACTCCAAAGATTGCAATCCCTCTGATAAGATAGGCGAATCTATCAAACGGACCGCCCGTTTTTGCAGAAAGACAACTTTTAACTTTCGTTTGCTTACCATAATTAAACTGTTACTTATGAAACTGTTTAGAAAACTGTTAATGCTGTTTTATGTTTTTAGATACCGAAGTACAACGCTTAGGAAAAACGAAAGGTTGGTAAGTACCCTGTTACGTACAAATGTTTAAGAAGTCCCGAAAGTCCACTGCGTTAACGCTTTCCATGAAAGTCATAACAGCGATCCACCCTTCTGCTGCGAGCGATCTGTGCCTATTGATTTATAGCCCAATGAGACTATTTGTCTACTCTGATCTATAGTTCCGATGTGATTAATTGCGATAGTCCAACATAATGATAAGGCCGGCTTCATTACCTTTGATATATCAAGGCTGATTACCGCCGGATCATCGACTGTTATTGGATCACTATTAGCTCTAATTGAACCCCTTCGCTTTTCTACGTTCCTGGTAGTCTTTTAGCCTAACCTAACATCACCTAACCACTTAAATGCTTACTCTCTTTTACTTTTTGTTCAAGTGTCAGATGATCAATGGAAATATTGCTTAGAGCTCACATTACCGACAGATATTAATGTACGTAATAAAAATGTAGTGATTAATAAGAAAATATTTTTTCTTGGGAGTTATAGATACTCTCGATAGATATCAGCCTGGTAACAGACCATCAATAGATATCAGCCTGGTAACAGACCATCAATAGATATCAGCCTGGTAATAGACCATCGATAGATATCAGCCTGGTAACAGACCATCAATAGATATCAGCCTGTTAACAGACCATCGCTAGATATCAGCCTGGTAACAGATCATCGATAGATATCAGCCTGGTAACATACCATCAATAGATATCAGCCTGGTAACAGACCATCAATAGATATCAGCCTGTTAACAGACCATCGATAGATATCGGCCTGGTAACAGACCATCGATAGATATCAGCCTGGTAACAGACCATCAATAGATATCGGCCTGGTAACAGACTATCGATAGATATCAGCCTGGTAACAGACCATCGATAGATATCAGCCTGGTAACAGACCATCAATAGATATCAGCCTGGTAACAGACCATCAATAGATATCAGCCAGGTAACAGACCATCAATAGATATCAGCCTGTTAACAGACCATCGATAGATATCAGCCTGGTAACAGACCATCGATAGATATCAGCCTGGTAACAGACCATCAATCAGAATCAAAACTTTCCTTGAAATGACTTTAGCTGTGTTTGATGACCGAATCTGAGAAACAGGTTCCTTCAAACCTTCTTCATTCTAGTCCATATGACCTCACAACATACCCAAATGCGGATGCTATAATCCTAGTTGCTTCGGGCAGTCGGGAATCTTTTATAATATTCACAATAAAAAAATATAAATAAAAATAGAGATGTTTCTCTTTGAATAATCTGTATACTCGAATGTAATATGATAACCAATAAGAAAACAATGAGTTTTATTTTTCTCGGAATACCGTGTAGTTCCCGCTTAAATTTCCTTTGCTGCTACGGAATCTAAATGTACATATAAATTATATCGTTGCAGTTAATATTTCAAGATGATTTGTATCGATTGCTCTATTTCGTTCGCTTTGAGAAATAATAGAGCGAAGCTGAACGTGACTTGGCGAAATTATCCAAGGCGTTATACGCTAAGAATCGGCTGCTCCACGGCTAACTGAGGCTCATTTCAAATTGTTAGTCCATTTGCTGGCTGAGGAACATCATTCGTTTATTGTCTTTCTTTCTTCAGGAATCCAGAAATAGAATACTTTCAATGAAGTTTTCAACAAATTAAAAAAAAAAGTATTATTTAATAATATATTATTCTTTTACACTACACATTATTCTTACATTATACACAATATTTAAAAAAAAAATTAATTTAAATCAATTTTAATAATGTTACTATTTCGTTCTGCAAGTATTTTAGTTTTTATTTTATGAAAGCTGTTTCGGCGATCTAGGCCATTTTCAAATTGCGGTTAGTCGAAATTGCGACGACTTACTTATATGATTTTATTTACTCCCACCCCATTCTAATTTGTAATTGTGGCATATATGAATTAAAACACGACCACGCCGACTGTAATGCTATCTTCTTATATATCGGGCAGACGGGGAGGGCCTTCTCAACTAGATTCAAATAACATGTACGGTGTTATAATAATAAAAGCACTTTTTCAAAATTCTCGGAACATCTCTTAGTGAATAATCATGTCCCGCTTGACAACAACCAGCCTAAACCCTTACATATAGAAAGAAAGGGTCTTAGATTAAATTTGCTTGAATAATTGGAAATTAATAAAAGAACAAATGATCCGAATGTAGCATTTAATAAAGTAGGGAAAATTATTTACTCCCCACTTCTCAGTGTGTTTACACAATCAAAAGTAAACAACACATTTAAATAAATCATTTAAAAAACATTGTAATTTAAATGCGGCAAAAACACATTATAAATGTAAGTTCCTCACAAAATACAGAATTTTAAATATTTTCTAACTAAATTGGTTTTACCGGTAATAAATAATTTTAAACACCGTCCAAATTAGAATTGAGCAAAGTAAATAAAATCATAATATGGCCTAACCGCAGTATGAAAATGACCTTGATCACCGAAACAACTGTCACAATAATAATAACAGAACTTAATAAAAACATTATTAAACTTGATTTACATTAAATTACAAAAAATAATTATGGAGTTCTTCGAATTAAAAACATAAATAATGAACACACGCAATCTATAAATTATAATAAAATATTGTTTATATTATAAACTGTAAAAAAAATGGGAACCAAAATTAGATAAAGATTTTTTAAATTGAAAAACATTTCAAATTAAAGTGACAATATTAGAATTCCTCCTACTACCATAATTATAAGATTAAAATGACTCATGTGCGACGATGTAGGACGTATCTATCAGATTATTGAATCATCAGCGCTTGGATGAGAACCGATGCTTTTGACCATTAGACCACTAATTGGACTCGTGGTGTATAACATAAAAATAACGATATCTTTCCGCTTATTTTTTTTTCCTAAATTATGAAATCTTTTTAATTAATTTAACCAATTTTCCTAATAAATATGTAATATCAGTCTAAAAAAATATGTAGCGAGGTAGATAAAAAGAACAGAGTTAATGATATTTTTTAAATTAATGAAGAACAGAAAAAAAATACCATGGTCACTTTGTTGGGATGTATTCTATGAAAGTTGGCATATATTAGACGTCAGCGGTAGAATTTTTTTTTGGAAATCACAACGCGTCTTGACGATAGAGCTTTCCCCTCTTGCATGTTGTGTTTGCTGTGTGTTCAATAGTGTTGTCCCCATACTATCTTATTCATATAAAATATATTGAACGCGTTCAGCGCTAATTTTTAAGTTTTATTAACTTCAAACTACACATACCAATACAACACATAAACTATACATTCTTGCTAAATACACTCAAAATACATACTCTAGAAAACAGAAGAAATTGTTTTTATTTAAAATTATTCATTCCGTATTAGACTTGTGAACCCCTGCAACTAATCAACTTCAAAGTACCTCATCGACAAACTATGCAAAATATGTTATTCTGTAACAATAATTCTGGGACTAACTATCAAATACATGCACCCATTTCTCGCCTACATATACTAGCAAACAAATTCACCTGTGCTATATATATATATATTTTATGAAAGTTTACCCATGTTTAAGAGATACATAAATGATATTTTTATGTTGCAAAGATTCTAAGAGCATCGCATCAGAGGTATTGTTTAATTTTTTTATATTATCTTATATAGCTAACAAAAAGTTGTACAAAGAAGCGAAGCTAGCAGTCAGCAGTGGAGTGCGGATACCAACCCTGATGTATGGCAGTGAGGCGTGGAATTGGCAGAGGAAGGATGAAAGTAAACTGAATGCCGTATAAATGAGATCTCTGAGACGAATGTGTGGTAAATCCAAGTGTGATAATGAGAAAAATATTGAAATTCGTAAAGAATACAAGGCTGATGTAAGCGTAGTGAGTAATATTAAGAAAGGGACGATTAGATGGTTCGGGCATGTAGAGCGAATGACCGAAGAAAGGAGTGTAAGAAGAATGTATGACGTGAATGTGAATGGAAGAAGAAGCCGGGGACGCCCGAGGAAGAAATGGCACGATCAAGTGAATCAAATACTTGAGTCGGGCCATGTCAGAAGTCGGAATAACAGAACAGAATGTATGATGCGTTGTATGAATGTGGATGAAGCAAGAAGTGTATTCCAAGATCGAGTTATTTGACGGTCCGTCCTTTCTGCCTGCCCCTGCGGAGAAACGGCGTGATGGTTAGTTAGTTAGTTATATTATCTTTTTACTTATCTACAATCCAAAAACTTGTTCCTATCATGTATTATGCAATATCATCCGAATATATACATTGTAAAATAAAAACACGATGATTTTTTTTCACAATGTCATGCACTCATATTATATTATATTTTGGACTTGTATATTATGTATCATGTAAATCAGGCTATTACTATTTTCACAATGTCATGCACTCATATTATATTATATTTTGGACTTGTATATTATGTATCATGTAAATCAGGCTATTACTATTTTCACAATGTCATGCACTCATATTATATTATATTTTGGACTTGTATATTATGTATCATGTAAATCAGGCTATTACTATTTTCACAATGTCATGCACTCGTATTATATTATATTTTGGATTTGTATATTATGTATCATGTAAATCAGGCTATTACTATTTTCACAATGTCATGCACTCATATTATATTATATTTTGACTTGTATATTATGTATCATGTAAATCAGGCTATTACTATTTTCACAATGTCATGCACTCGTATTATATTATATTTTGGACTTGTATATTATGTATCATGTAAATCAGGCTATTACTATTTTCACAATGTCATGCACTCATATTATATTATATTTTGGACTTGTATATTATGTATCATGTAAATCAGGCTATTACTATTTTCACAATGTCATGCACTCATATTATATTATATTTTGGACTTGTATATTATGTATCATGTAAATCAGGCTATTACTATTTTCACAATGTCATGCACTCGTATTATATTATATTTTGGACTTGTATATTATGTATCATGTAAATCAGGCTATTACTATTTTCACAATGTCATGCACTCATATTATATTATATTTTGGACTTGTATATTATGTATCATGTAACGGCTATTACTATTTTCACAATGTCATGCACTCATATTATATTATATTTGACTTATATTATGTATCATGTAAATCAGGCTATTACTATTTTCACAATGTCATGCACTCATATTATATTATATTTTGGACTTGTATATTATGTATCATGTAAATCAGGCTATTACTATTTTTATTAAGAATATATATATATATATATATATATATTATCTACAAATAAAATATCTTTCCATCTATAACTTCTCTGTGTTATACATTATTATACATACATACTCGTATATATCATAAATATGTTACACTTATTTACCAACTATATATTGTGTTCATTTTTTGTTAGCTTAAAGCCTTTTTTTCTTTCTGTTCACAAAATCATTTAAATGTTAAAATATATAAAAGCCCACCGGAGCGTTAGTAAATTTATAAATAATAAAAATAAGTAAGTGTTTTAGAGTGAAGTTGAACAAACATCATTTAAAGGTCGTGGAATAAAAATATTGGCTCAAAATGGACTGGAAATTAAAAATAACGTTCAAAAATGTAATCTCCTTGAAAGGATATAAACGTTGAAAGGTTTCCTAGCGCAGGAAATTTTTACTCTGGGCCAAGTCAGGTAGGTGAAAACTGATTAAAGCAAATAGTCCGCAGGAAATTTCATCGGGCTTCTTATGCAACGCATTACACTCCATTCTCCTACCATTCTACGCTGAGCACTTCTAGGAATGCAATCAAACATTGCTTCGGCTTTAGTTTAAAATGCCGCACTGCCTTGGAATACTGCTTTAATAAGACATGGGAAGTATATATCGTATTTTAATTTTTGTGGACAGTGCCAGGGAACACTTCTTACTCTTTCTGTGGTTTGAGGTGTATAAATGTGGAGATAATCTTCTCTACCCACTGAGCCTATTGCTACTGTAGGATTTTTATTTCAAAGAATTGTAAAATGCATTTCATGTGCTAGCGGCACTTGCTGATTGTAATCATATATTTAAGCCCGCTCACTAAGGGAATGGAGGGTATAAGATAGAATTTGGGCGGAGACGGGGAGGGGGGGGGGGTCTGAAAGGAAATGGAAACTATTAAATTAACATATTATTAAAAGTGAGCTCCGAACTCAGAGATTTATTATTTTTTTCACAAGCAACCAGTGTTACGAGATTGGTTAAATATCTGACAAATTGGCTTGGCTAATATTGAAACACAGTTAATTAGAAACGCTTGAGTAATATTGTCTGGTCCCGCTTTTTTCTTTATGTTGAGTGCTTTTATTTTACGTATAACATCAGAGACGTTTAAGTGTAGAGGAGGAATGTGGACAGATTCCTTAGGATGAAAAGGAGGAATTTGATCGTTAGGGATGTCGCTTTCATAAACACTTTTGAAAAAATCAGCAAACAAGTTGCTAATTTCTTTAACATCACTGCTACTTTTTCCCTCGAAATACATGGATGTTGGTAGGCTTGGTTTATTTTTTTTAGTGTATCTGAAAAGTGTATCAGATCTGTATTTGAAAAAAGTGTTTAATATCAGGAGGAATAAATTTTTCTGTACTAAGTATGTATGTGAGATATAATTTTTTTGGAAAGTGTTTTACAATCAGATCTGTATTTATGAAAAATTTTATAATCTGAGATGGAGTTGCTGTCCTTATAATTTTTGTGCCAGATTTATTTTTTATTTTTATTAGATATTTTAATTCGTGATTAAAACATTTAGGGAACATTGAATATATGATTTGAGTTGAGGGTACAAATTTATCAATAGCCGTTTTGATGATGGAGTAAAATGATTTTAAATTATGGTTAACATTAGTGTTTGTGTCTTGAAGAGACTCATCTGCAAATTCTAGGTATTTTATTAACAGTGGATAATCTGCTTTGGAAAAGTTATGTGAATGTGTCGAAACAGATTTTGAGTGTATGAGAATGTCATAATTCGTGATGGATATGTTTAACGGAGGATGTTGAGAATCGATGGGAGAAGACCATCTATGGATTAATATATTTTTACTGAAGTATCGCTACTAAATGCGAGGTCTAATAAATTGTGATGAGAATTCAGTACATCATTAATTTAAGACCTAAGAAGTTTGACATATTGATAATTTCACGAGCATTAGCAGAGATAGTAGAATGTTTAGTTGAATTACTTTGGGAGAGACAGTACATGTTTGGAATATTATAGTCGCCGATTAGCAGCAGTCTGGCTTCAGAATATTTGAGTTTAAGGGCTTCGACGTCTTCATTGTGATTCTCATATATTTCTTTAGCTGATCCAGGTGGAATGTATACACATCCAAGAATAGTTTTACTTAGATTCGTCTTGATTAGAACAAACAGCTGTTCGATGTTTTTGTGAGTACATTTCAGTCTGGACGAATTTATAGATTTGGAGACAGATATTAAAACTCCACCACCTCTTGATTTGGTGCTAGTTTTGGTACTTTTATCATAGCGTTAGGTGTTGTGGGAAATGAAACCTAATTCCTCTGTGTTGATTGACGGATCCAACCAAGTTTCGGTTAGGAATTATATATGAGAGGGATGGATCGGAAGCGCTGCTCTTAGCTCATGTACTTTGGTGCGACAGCCTCTGATATTCTGTTAGTATCCATTAGTGGGTTTTAGTTTTTGGGTTTGTACTTACTATTACAAGTTTAATGTTCCTAATTTTTAACGAATTACTTTATAAAAATAATACCTTGAATACAGACAATTGAGATCGCATTTAGCGGCAAAGTTACAAGATGACGTGTTATTTTGCAAATAATTACTGGCATCTCTTGACACATTTTATTAACAGATACATTCACATAGCGGTCTAGTGGTCAGCGGACACTGATACATTCTCACCTGCTATCGGGGAACATCTTAAATGAAGGCCGAATATTGGGCATTTAGTATCGCATAATTTTTCTATTATAAGGTTTTGTATGGGAATCGGGATCAAGAACATTTTGCCCTTTTGTAGCACACAAAATTTTGTTATTACTTCTCACAATTCTCACTTTTTAGTTAGTTTTATTATTTCACTTGTTACTAAATGTAGATATGAATCGCTTTTTTTTACTTTCCTGGACTGTTATTATTTTATGGACAAATACCTTTAAAGAGGTAGAGTATGGCTTGGTTGTATTTCAAAACTGGTTACATGTGAACTCGCTTACATTAAATGTGAGTAAAACTAAATATTTAACATTTTAATAAACAAAATAGGCCAACCAATGAATGAACGTAAAATTAAAATACATGAATGTCAAAAAAATTTACCTAATTACACTTGCCCGCATATAGCCAAAGCTAAAAAACATTAAATATCTTAGAATCTTAATCGATGATAATCTCCGCTGGGATGTACACATTAACGAAACTTCAAAAAAGTTAATAAAACTCATCTTATTCTTCAAAAAATTACGAAATATTCTGTCAATCGAGGATCTAAATCGAGTATATTATGCTTTATGTCACTCTCATTTGGAATATGGAATTTTGGGATGGGGCTCAGCTGCATCAAGTTACATGAAACCGTTAAATATAACCCAGAAATGCACCATAAAGACCATTTTAAGGGTCCCCATAAGGATGTCAACAACGGAAATTTTTAAACATTTCAACGTTCCAAGTATCCAAAAAATCTTTGCCAAAAATATTCTAGTTAATCATCCTAAAAATGAGAAAATGATCATAGAACCAGAATAAAGCAACTAGATAAGATAAATATACCTATATGCAATACTACTTTTGGACAAAGAAGCTCTGAATTTTTAGCTGTAAAATTATATAACAAACTCCCACTTAATATCAAAAAAGTCATTCAATCAATAATTGCATTAAGTCCAGCAAAAATTGGCTTAAGGAATTACCAGAACAAGAACTGACTACTATTCTCAAGAAAACGTCATAGAAATTACTGGAAAGATTCTACCCTAACCTTGAAGTTGAAATATAGAAGTCGCTGAAAACCCCTTTGTGCAAAACCTGGTCCGCCTCATCACAGGATCTGCTAGTGAGGAGGACAATGAAAAAAATTCTATAGTTTATACGTATTTTTAATATTTATACCTTACTTTGTAATATCAAAATTATATAGGAACTAATAAAAAAATAAAAAAATTGTCGACATCTTACGTACGGGGGATAAAAATTATAAATAAATATTTAAAACTGTGGCTTCATGTCGTGTTCGTTATTAAATACCTAATAATACAATAATAATTTACTTATTATAAAAATTTATTATTAGATAAAAACATTAATCAATGGATATCGGTATTTTCAAATATTTTGGTAACGCGTGTATTATATGATTAAACTACATTAGAAATTACGTTAAAAATACGATGTTCTTTACGTATTCAAGAAATTTGTTAATTTTTCGTTTTTTAACTATAATTATTAGGTAGATAGGTATATGTTTTCCCCACAATAATTCGGACCCACGAGCCGCCACTGACTAGTACATTAAAGGCAAACTTTGGAGTGTTAGATACCCTTAGTATTCCCGTGGTTAATATAAGAAACGAAACAGTGCCCAAAATAGCGTTACCCTTTCGTACACATACGAGTATTTAAAAAGACTTATTTAGAAAGATTTATTTCAAGATTATTTAAATCTAATAAAAATTGGCGATTTTCGTTTTCCCATTGGCGACATTATTAGATTTTCGCGATATTTACTTAAGTTGATTTTAGTTAATAGTTCAGGCGGTAGCATTGACGATGATTTTTGTATTTTAAATCTCCACCCTTTAAATTGTTGTTTTCAAAGTTAGTTTTGAAGGTAAGTTTTTATTGCTTATTTTTTATATACATTAAAAATACATCTCAAATTAGGTAAAACACGCCCTTAGATACCTAATTTTCTTTCAAATGAATGTAGCAATAAGTATTAAAAAATCCACCAATGTTTTTCAAATATTTCTACAAGGCATCAAATATGTATTATTATCACTACTCGTTGTAAGTCTGGTCTGATAGGGTTAAGCCGTATTCAGTGACCAGATCTGAGAGAGGTACCTTCCAACTTTTCTCTATCTTTTTTCTTTCCCCTACTCAATCTTTTCAGCCTCACAACATACCCCACTTCAGGATGCCACAAACACACTGGATCTAGGCAGTACGCGTATTTTTTTTTAAAAGTAGTTTATAAAAGAAATACATACAAGAATGCTAGTAAAGCTGGGTAGGAAAGTAGGTAATATTTAAATATACTTAGGTATAACTAGTATTCATATCTTACCTGCCGCACGCGTTAGTAGGTATTGCGAGTATTTGAGCATGTTACGTTCCCCTGCAGAGTTGGTAGTACCGAGGTAAGATGAGTATTTAGAGGCGCCCAAGGTGTGATCGCATAAATTGGAATTCCTCCTAAGAAACCCTCCCCCATTGGCCCCGAAGGCTTTCATTAACATGACACTGATTAGAATCACGGGGGTGTAAGTGTGCATGATAAAACTGCACCCCGAAGAATTATGCACCTTCGCCGCTATTTATTATTTCCCTTTAAATAAAATTCACTTAGTTAGAACAGCGCAGGCTAATTGCTCGGTTTTCAGGACATTATCTTAGTGTTGTATCGGCGATTTATTTCGAACATGAAAGTGTTTTTGTTATTTATGTTTGATATTGTGATTGATACAATATACATATTTTTTAATTGTCCAGCTGAGACTCAGATACCTTATAATGTTTAAAGTGTTTTTGTTATTTATGTTTGATATTGTGATTGATACAATATACATATTTTTTAAATGTCCAGCTGAGACTCAGATACCTTATAATGTTTAAAGTGTTTTTGTTATTTATGTTTGATATTGTGATTGATACAATATACATATTTTTTAAATGTCCAGCTGAGACTAAGGTACGTTATAATGTTTAAAGTGTTTTAGTTATTTATGTTTGATATTATGATTGATACAATATACGTATTTTTTAAATGTCCAGCTGAGACTCAGGTACGTTATAATGTTTAAAGTGTTTTTTTTTATGTGAATACCACACGAGAGTCTCACCTGCTCCCAACCGTCTGGAGCCACTGGAACTATGGTATCCCCAATTGCAGTATGTTGTGAAGCTGAAAGTAGTGAGAATGGAAAAGAGATGGAGAAGAGGAAGGAGGAGAAGTGCCTGACTATTCAGATTTAGTCATCAAATATGGCTTAAGCCATTTCAATCAACATTTCGATTCTGAATGATGGTCTTTAACCAGGGCGATACTGAAAGTATCTACGTATCTAAGTAACGTGATGCAAACATATTACGTATTATTTTTAAATGAATGAATTGTGAAATATCACAAATAAAAGAATTGTGAAATATCATAAATGAATCAAATAAAATTTACCTGCACACGTCGGGATTTGTTCTCGCGACCGACAGATTCGTTGTCAACTATCGTATCGTATCGTTGATAATGGAAAATAATTGCAATGAATTAAGCAATCATTAAAGACACAATTTTAAATATTCGAGACGTGTATACAATATTGAATATTCAATATTAAGTATTCAGTATTATGTATTCAATATTAAGTATTCAGTATTAAGTATTCAATATTAAGTATTCAATATTAAGTATTAAATATTAAATATTAAGTATTAAATATTAAGTATTCAATAATAAGAATTCAATATTAAGTATTCAATATTTAGTATTCAATAGTAATTATCTAATATTAAGTATTCAATATTAAGTAATCAATATTAAGTATTCAATATTATGTATTCAATATTAAGTATTCCCTGTTAAGTATTCAACATTAAGTATTCAATATTAAGTAACCAATTAATAGTTTCTAATTTACATGTCACATTATTTAAGTGTTATTGAATAACTGCTTCCTATGACCACCATTGCAAATGGGAAAATTTTGAGAAGCCGTTTTAAATCAAGGTTCTTGTAATTTTCCTTCATTTTCCCGAAAGCGTGGAAAGTAACCCCGGGGGCCCGGTAGGTAGGCAGGCCAGAGGAGCTTTACAGCGAAATGTCTGAGGCGATAAGAAAATGAAATACTTGCAACCCCTCGAGGGTTATAAAGAATGCAGCAACTTTCATTGCATCTAACTTCAAAATTAATTGCTGAAAGCTGTGAACCAAATGGGCTATTTAAACTAAGACTCTTTGTGGTTCACTAAACTATATCTTTATATTGTAAATTAGTACATAATATATCGTACTATTAGAGGTACAAGTCACTATGTGTCATACAGCAAGTATGGAACTTAATGAAGTTTACCTCTAAGACGACATATGTCAACTGTAGTTAAGAAACATAATAACTCCTACACATCAAATGGAGTTATTCATCGTGATCCAGAAACTCTAGAACAGTCACTGCTATTCGTCAAACAATGAATTTTATAATTTACTTATACAATATGAACACAACATAAAATATTTCAGAGGCAGAACAGTAAGCTATTTACTTCCGAAGCCAGGGATTGCGAGTACAAAAACCGTCGTGGGGAAAAAACTGCTTTGTATTTTTTAATTTGAGAAATAACGTTACTTAAAATTTCATCAAATTTGTCGTAGGTATTATTTACACCTCATGCCAGAGTTGTGTATTCTATATATCACCGTGGTAAATGATCACAAATTGCAACATTATGTCTTGAATGCTTTAGCTAATGTTATGACCAAATCTGAATAGCCAGATCATAGACAAACATAACCTACATAAAATACTATTCGTACTTGATAGCCCCCTCTCTCGTTTTCGTTGCAATACACTTTAATATTATCAAACTTAGTCGACGGTATCTACAATATCTTGTAAGAGTACCATCCACGTGGGCGTCAGTGTAAGAAGGGGAGAGGATGGGACCTTCACGATACAGTGACAGTATAAGAAGGGGAAGAGGATGGGACCCCACGTTATGGCTCCAGTGTAAGGAGGGGAAGAAGTACACGTTGGTCGCCAGTGGAATATTAAAGAGACATGTTAACTCATCTCGAGGCCAGACGCGAGGGTTGATCTCAGGGTTCCACCAGGTTAGCTCAGTTGGTAAGGGCATCACAGCTCTTGTCTCAAAGTCGCAGATCGGCGCAGCCTCAAATCGGACTCAATGGAAAAGGTACTTAACTACCAATGAAAAGATGCGTGCTTTCTAGAAAGGGTTTATTTTACAGGGAAAACATTTACAGGTAATATATACGGGGTTCAAAACAAAGAGGCAGTACCTGACCTAATCTGAGTCTTGATAATCTCTCTCTCTGGTGAATTTCAAATCGGGCATGTTATTCAAAGGGCACAGTTAGTACAGCACAGAAAGGAGGGTTGAACATAGTGCTTACATGAGTTGGTCAGCGACTGGTGTCACGTTTCTTCAGCGTACAAAAGTGTGATTTTGATGGGCTCTGGATCTCACACGTTCAACATCAGACAGGAAACAGCGAGTTAATGCACTGGTCACTGACTTTAATATTAGGCTTATGCAAAGACAACGAGTTTACAATGTACTGATGCAATGGCGGAAAGATGACGCCAGAAACTACGCAGTGTGGCCGCATGCCGAAAGGGCACGCCGTATCACTTCACTGTTCGGCTGCCGGAATCTGAGTGAGTTTAAGATGGCGTATCGCTTTCGTACTGGCGGGCCCTCGTGCATCAAGTTACGTAGGTCAAACGCCAGGATCACTCTTAGCGTGTGTTCGAGAAAGCTCTAGGAACTTCCTTTTATGACTCGATTCTTCTATTAAATTGTAGCTAATCTTATTACATGACAACATGTTTATTATTTTTTTAAAGGATTTGCCAACTGTAGCCAAAACAAACAAAAAATATGTTTCTCTTTAAATTCTATATCTAATTTACATTTATATAGTAAAACTAAAACATAAAAACAAAACTAATCAATACACATCAATGCTTGTACCACATTTAACACATCCACGTGAACACCTCAGCACAGGTTCTCCTAGTGAAGTGGTCACAACACATGTAACACTCCATTCACAGTATCACCTCTTCAAACCTACCTCATACTCCATTATAAAATACCATACAGAGCGCCCTTTTAGACTGGATTTTTTTAAAATTTAAAATGATAGTGCATAATATATAGTAATAAATAAATAAATCTTCCGCTTTCCATTTTACTTATCTTTCCCATATCTTTCAAAATCACAATCAAATTGATAATGCCAGATGACTTAGCCACAATCTCAATTCAACAACGATTGGCTTCGGGCAAGTGGCGGTTTGTGACTTTCTACTGAGCTAGAGTGCTAAAATTGAAAATACGACTTTATTGATATTGTCGTAGGTGAACACGTTTTTTTTTTTCATAATGTCATTTTTCACAGCGAACATTTTCAGAATTCTTTCAGTTAAGTAGGGATTTGTTAAATTAAAAAAAAAAACAATAATAATAATTCACCCTATAACAATATCGATAAAACCATATTTTCCAATCTTACCACTCTAAGCTTATATAAATGCCACGAACCCTCGCTGCTTCGGGTTGTTCGGTTGGAATTTTCATAAAAAATAAATTATTTTGTATCGCTGAAGCACTTGATTAAAAACGAGGCTTTTTGCGGTAATCACACAAAAAGAGTAACTAAATTTAAAAAAAAAACGACCGCGTCATTATTCTTTAATTATTCTGCATACGACGGTAGTTCGGTAATTAAATTGCCAAATGTACGGGCCAGCGAGTTTTCCCATTTTAATTTAACACCGAGAGGAAAATTCCGAACCGAAATCTATTCAAATTTAAAATCTCGATCGGTGAAACATTTAGTAGCGCTTGGAGTGGTCTCATTTTCTCTTTTCCCACCAGGGAACTTTTCTAATTGCACAGTTAAATATATTTAAAAAAATGGTTTACGTGATAGTTCAGTTAACATTTCAGTTTTTAAAGATGGAAAGTACTGGTTCAATAAGTAATTTAAATTTTTAAATAGAATATTAGTTAAATACAAATGAATTCAGCGATGCTTTCCTCATAAGTATTCTGTTTATTCCTGATGAGGAAAGCATCGCTTTGGAAACATGTTAATATGTATATATTAATAAAGTGGTGATTTACAAAGTAATTTTTAATTCACTTATTAAGCCTCGGCAAAACAGAATTTCTATTTTTTATTTTACAGTAACTCCACACAGGAGACCCTGAGGGAAATAATTTCCCTCAAGGCCTATATTATATTTGGGGAAACTGTGTGGAGGGTCTTTTAGAGGATAGGAAGGAGTGAACTTGGGTATTGACGAGACCCATATTATAGGATGGAGGAAACACAGAGGCCGGCAGATCATTCCACAGCCGAGCTGTTGAACACAAGAACGAAGCGTAGAAGCAACCCGTTCTCATGTGACAAATGTCAACCGTGTGCAAATGTTGGGCGCGCGTTCGGCGTATTTTCCGACTATGCACCGGTGCCGAATGGATCAATGATGCTAGTTCCTCGGAGCATCTTCCATTAAAATACCGGTAGAACAAGGAGAGAATTCCCACCTGACGTCTGTGCTCCAAAGATTGCAACCCATTTGTTAAGATAGGCGAAAATGTGAAAAGCGAAAAAAACTCTTTGGGACGCGAACCGTCGTTCAATCGAGCCGGATCACCAAACCGGTACGTTACAAAGAGCTGTTTTAATGATCCAGCTCACTAAACCGAGCCGCTTCGCCCACCAATAATACAGAATCTTGAGATACGTACCTCACATACTTTAACTGGTGATTCCTGACCATATTTCGAATAAAAAAGGCAAATGAAATTATGGTCTCCGGCACATTTTTTTTATCTACTTAAGGCTGCACTCTGACGGTCCGGTGAGGAACGAACTTTTCACTCGCTACTGTAGACACTGTGCAGAAAAGTCCCACAATGGACTGCGTTGCAAACCGTTACCTTACTTTAGCAAACTTGACTTTTTTGTACAGTGTCTGCAGTAACGAGTGAAATATTCGTTATTTTTATAAACAATAATTATTAGCCTGAGACACTCATCCAAATTGAAAAAAACCTTCCGAGAAAAGATAAATGTCGCTGACAGGACTCGAACCTGTACCCTTCTGATTGCCGGTCAAATGCTCTACCATTGAGCTACGTCGGCTTATCGCAAACCCGCCAAGTTAATCAATATATACTAGTGTTTCATTCAATAATTACTGTTTTTATTATATTTCACCTGTAAACAACCAACTTTATTAGTTTGAGAAAGGGTTGTAACGGCTAAATCCCTCAATAGATGGCGTCGAGACAAATTATGTCTACATTTTATTGGTGAAAAATGCTTTGACTTGTCAAATATTTATTAATTGATAAACTTAAAGTTTTTAAGACAAGATTTTTGTGCATAGCGCAAAGGGTAACGATTATTTTTATAAACAATAATTCTTAGCCTGAAACACTCATCCAAATTAAAGAGAGTGGGCTAAAACAATAAGGAATCGGGATTCATTTTACGGTTAGATACAAGGTGGTTGGGCGATTACGCGACTGATTGATCAGTGTGAAAAAATGTTACCATAGACCAAAATTTCACTTACACTTTTACTCCAAACAAGGTCAGAGTCAGGTGTGTCTCTCAACACCCTGTAAATGTAAATCTTATTATTGTAAAGTTATAAATTTGGTTAAAATAACACGTCCAGTTTTTTTTTTAATCTTAAATTCATATGGCAACTTCCAATTTGGGTGCTAATTGATGAACCACGTTGGTACGGAATTATGCAGCTTAACTGAATATTTATAAATAGAAATGTTAAGAGGAACGGCTGTGCGGCCAGTTTCATACAAAACTTAATTTTGGATTTGAGGCCAAAATATTCACCTAAAGCCAAAATTTTTTTTTATCATAAAGTATATTAAATATCTAGTACGGATTAGAAGCAATTTATTTATTTTAGTTTTACATTATGAAATATAGCCCAATAAAGGAATTGATTTCTCGTGACTTTAGAGCCATCTTTAACAATTATTTGGGGGCTAACGGTGATAAAAAAAATAGTTTTACCCTGTACTAGTAGTTTTACTACTTTGAAAATATAATAAAATATAAAATAAAAAGAATTATTACTGCCCGGGCAGTCCAGATAGGAGGCGTCAGGAGGCTCAGCTATCTGCGTTTCGGAGAGAAATAAAAGGTTTGGGCGTTGGGATTGAAGGTGATGGTGGACAGAATTTAAATTTTTGTGCAGGCCTCAAATGTTGGTACAATTCACCAATATTTTTGGCCTGCACCGGGGACGCTTACTACTCGCCGTTGTAATGATATTATTATTATTAATTGATTAACTAAAGTTTTTAAGACAAGATTTTTGTGCATAGCGCAAAGGGTAACAATTAATTTTATAATCAATAATTATTAGCCTGAAACACTCATCCAAATTGAAAAAACCTTCCGAGAAAAGATAAATGTCGAGGACAGGACTCGAACCTGCACCCTTCTGATTGCCGGTTAGATGCTCTATCGTTGAGCTACGTCGGCTTATCACAAACCCGCCAAGTTAATCAATGTAAATATTTACGTTAAACTAGTCACATATAATATTTCGTTTAGTCGTTAAAAAAATATTAAAAAGATACTATTGGAATAACTGCTTAGTGTTCATATTTCATAATAGAATACATGATACTTGGCGTGTAATTTTTGTCATTGATTTTTCTATTTCGCTGGTAATTGTCACCTATATAATTCGCGTTAGTAGCTAAAATGGCAATTTTCTTTATAAATCAAACATTAAATTTATTTCCGAATCTGTGAAATTAACTTTTGTAAAAAGCACCGCGGCGCCGAGATATTTCGCATGTGGGACATGAGCTTTTTTAAAATATTCAACCGACGCTTTCAAAGTGAAACTCTGGAAGTTCCAAAGCTACGATGTAAATAGAAGAGCGATGTTTTTTTAGTTCAGAGATCGATTAAATTGGTATCTGGAAATCTAACAAGAATTTAGGCATAAAATAAGAATGTTATTGTCTCTGACACCTTATAGGTTACGTAGGTAGCAAAGTTTAGTTACTGACTTGTTCCCTAATGAGAACATATGTATTGATGTCATCGAGAAGGACGTCCTAGATCTTGAATTCTCTATTTTGACATTTTTTTTGTCAAGAGGTTTGTTTTAGTAAGATAGTTTAAAACATGTTTTGTGATATTATGTATTGAAACGAAATTAGTAATTACCACCACTATATGAGATCTAATCATTTGGCCATTGCGTCAACCTTAAAACCCGCCGTGTTTTCACCCTTTTTTCAAACTTCAATGTTTAACAAGTCAATGCAATTTGATGCAAACATCCGCGATCCATTAATAATTATTGTAAGCGAGAGTGCTTCTTTGGAGCACAGGCATCAGGTGGGAATGCTGTCCTTGTTCTGCCGTTATTTTAATGGAAGATGCTCTAAGGAACTCACGTCATTGATCCTTCCGGCACCGGTGCATAGTCGGTAAATACGCCAAACGCGCGCCCAACATTTGTACACGGTTGACATTTGTCACATGAGAACGAGTCGCTTCTACGAATCGTTGCGTTCAACAGCTCGGCTGTGGAATCATCTGCTAGCATCTGTGTTTCCTCCATCCTACAATATAGGTCTCTTCAAGACCCAAGTTCACTCCTTCCTATCCTCTAAAAGACCCTCCACACAGCATACCCGAAGATGATATAGGCTTTGCGGAAAATTATTTCGCTCTGAGTGGAGTTATTGTAATAAATAATATAATCACAGAATATTCACCACTAAATAATGTTGACTTACGCGATTGGTATTTTATAACGTCATTGGCTTTGAAACGGTTTAGTTTTGGCCAGTTTTACTTGTTATTTCGACCTCGCATGGCGGAAAACTACTTAAAGTGTGCGTAGTTTCACTAAACAGATCTCTCATAGTTCCACAAGTTACAATGGGAAAGTGTAAGTAAGTCTATTCATAAGATTTCATCGTAATAATTAGTTAAAACAGTACTCTGCTGAAGGTTCTCGGCCTCACAGTTTCCCATCTCTGGCACGAAGCTGGCAGTGGAAGTGGAAACTATAAGCTCCACAGTGGGAGCAGTCCCGGAGCCATTAGGTATTCTGCAGGAATTAACTGTAAAGTAGAGCTCGTGCCGCCTGTAATTGTTTTTGTAGGTGACAATAATCGTACATCAGAAAAAGAGTTATCGCAGAATCTACTCCGCCTCGGGAGCGTCGCCATTTGAATAAATTTGAATGGGAAATGCTTTCATTTTAGTAGGTGCGGGGTAGGAACTTCATTTTATGGGAAATGGTTACAATCATTTTACATTTGCTGCCAATCCTAGGTAATATTCATCGATTAGAGAGATTTTTTATGGTTCTTTACGAATCCGCGTACCTATACAGGAATATCTTTCAATGATAATGTTGATAGGTTATTATAAAAAAAAATATATATATATATAGAAGAGAGAACTATACCGATTTGAAAAAAACTGTCGAAAATTTACATAACACTTTTCGCCTCCTTGGCCTCAGATAGGGAAACGAAATTATTTTTTGTTCAAGAAGGCGCTTAGATATTTTAAAAAGTTTGAACAGTTGTAACCGAAGTAGGAGATATATGACCTTACTTTGGCACACCAGACGCGTCCACAATTCTGTGTTTTTTTTTCTTCGTTGATTATTAATATATTTCATCAAACTTTAAAAAACTGTCAAATAAACATATCTGTTCAGCTCAGCTCTCCACTCAATGAGCGATGGAAGCAGATGATGCGGCTACATCTCTGAAAGAAGATCCCTTAATTTAAATTATTTTAATTTATTTTATGCTCTTATTAACTATCATGTTTTTCATTTTCTGGCTTTTGTTTTTAAGTAATTATAATTTTTTTTCTCAATTTCTTATGTAATTTTAGTGTTATTTTGTTACCTATTTATTATATTGATGTCTCTATTTATATTTGTATATAGCTTATGAAATATGGCAGACACTGTGGGTAAGGCCAAAATGTGACAACTTCCTTAAGTATTTATTTTTTTAGGACAAAAAATACTTGAAGAATTTAATAATAACATTATGAAATTAATAAAAAAATACGAATTAAACTCAAAACAATTAATAATAATTGTTTTGTGTTTAATAGGAAAAACTTCATTCAGTTTTTTAAAAACAAAATTTGAAGAAACTAGTATAATCATTTAAGTAGAAATATTTTAAAATTAAATGATATTAAATGTCTCACCGTATGTACTTAAGTACTGTACGAAATGTGTAGGCCCGCACAAAGGACTTTAAATATTTAGGCACCGGCACACAGGGACGCATCATTATTGTGGTTCGCTAGTCTTCATAAAGGTGTTTGGTAGTTTCCAAGTGGGGATGTCGTCGCTTGAGGTAGTGTCAGCTGTCATATGAGCGAGGTTTGCTGCGTATCCAGGGACGGCTTTAGGGTCGGACCGGTCGCTGCAAGCTCGTAAGTAGGCTGGGTGGCTGTCGGGCTCAGGTTGCGGCATATCCGGGGACGGCTTTAGGGTCGGACCGGTCGCTGCAAGCACTTAGGTAGGCTGGGTGGCTGTCGGGCTCAGGTTGCGGCGTGTCCGGGGACGGCTTTAGGGTCGGACCGGTCGCTGCAAGCACGTAGGTAGGCTGGGTGGCTGTCGGGCTCAGGTTGCGGCATATCCGGGGACGACTTTTTTATAGGGCGCCGGCAACATTATTTGCAGGTGTTATGAAATAATTACATTTTGTGGTGTAATTTTGACTTGTTAACAGCGAATTGGCTCGCTTAGTATTGCATTTTGTTGTTCAATCTTGACATGATTATTTACACGTGTTGTGCAACAATGTATATTTGGTTATAATGAAATACGTATTATCTGTTTAAATTGATTAACTCTAGATACGTTTGATATAGGTACAATATTCCATAACAACATGCTGTAATATTTGGTAAAAAAAATTTATCCAAGTTTTTAATCGGATGATCGCCAGAATTTGGTTCGGATCAAAAACATAGGATGACGATGGGTCGGTTCTAAGAAGACACTACTTCCTTAGATTGAGTAGGTACTGAGGAATATTGATTGTTCTAAAAATACACTATTTCCTTAGATTGAGTAGGTAATGAGGAATATTGATTGTTCTAAGAATATTGCCTTGGTCACCCTGCGATACGAGCCAGGATGTATTGCGCTCTAGTTTGATGGTTCGACTGAAAATTCGACTTGGCACGCCCCGAGATTGTGGAATACTGGAGATGTACCGCGAGAATTAATAATTTTAAACTAATTTGGAGGCTGCGATTCAAAACTTGGGCATATTATCGAATCCCGCAAGGCTAACGAGATTAGTGGAAGTTTCACAAAGCAGCGGAGACGCCGACGCCCGGAGGTGTAGATAGGAGATTACATCCCCACAATGATAATATATCGGTTTAAGGAGCTAATTCCACTGAAGTTACTACATATTATTATTTTCATAGATCCCGCGTTTACCGAGGTCTTTGTGTGCGAGCGCTACTGGGTTACTTTACCTACCTCACCCCCCAGGTACTAAGGTACTAAATTCTGGCGAATAAACAACTTGTGTGTGGCACAAGCAAGTCTTGACTTTCAAGTAGACGATTCGTTTGTGAGTCACACAGCTTTTTACGTCAGTTTGAATTTATTTTTTAATTCTTTCCTGATGTACATTGATATCTAATAGTATTCATATCTGTTCAAAAGCCGAGCGATTTATTTCTGTATTATTTCATTTGTTTGGTAAGAAAGAGGTTTTAAAAAAGAGTAACGAAACTTTACTAGAAGTTTGATAATTTTTTTATTTACATTTAAAAAAAAAATTCAACACAAAAAATTCCGCTAAACTACTTTTTTGTAGTTTAGCTAACGGGAACTTCCTATTCAAAACTCTGTTTTCTGTTAAGGTTACAAAATATATTTATATCTATATAAAATAAAAAAAACTTAAACATATGTAACAATCTTAAAACATAAATATTTCTCAAGAATCTACTCAAAAATATTTCTCAAAAATATAAAAAAAAATAATAATAACAGCGTAAGCGAAAACAATAATAGCTTCTTTCAGCTAGCCAAGTTTTCAATATATTTATTAACTGTTTCTTATTAATACGGTTTTTATTTTTTATTTCAGTCGGTAACATATTTAAACAGCTGGGAATCGTTTGATATAAAGTTATTTGTTTGTATGCTTAGGAATCAATAATCTTTCATTAAAATTGAGACGAATATTGTAAGTATGCTCTAGTCTATTTGCACATATATAGGGTTATTAGTCTGTTGAAATATAATTTTGTACCACAGAATTGATTTTACTGAAAAAATTTAGAGAATCTGAGAAAGCATGGAATACTATGCCTATTTTCCTATAAACTTTTATGAGCTAATTATTTAACCAATGAATTTTGCACTGGTTGGACATGATTGATGATTGTTTTACAGGAAAAAAGTAAATATTCTTTTCTGAAACGTTTTTTAGAAGCGTTTTGCATTCTAATTAAAACATAAATAAACCAGTGCCAAATAGACTAGTTTCCGTCCGGACGTAGTCAAACTTTTCGCTTCTTTCGCTCACATGGGATTCGTTGTTACAACCCTACAAATATTTCAAAGATGTATCAATACGAATCTTGCATATGTTTTATTGAAAAAAGGCTACTACCCAATTATATAAGTAGTAGTAGTATGCATTGATCTACTACCAAAGGTAAGCTGTGTGTAGTTGTTGAAGTTCAATTATAAATTATACAATGAATATTTAAAAATTACCGTTTAAAATGTTCACTCAAGGGAGGGTCCACTCATTCCCAGCTTTACATCGCCACCGACTAGCCAGCTTCTGTGGCAGGACACTTAAGTCAACCGACGCCATTGTCGTGGCTGCATCCGAGTGGCTCAGCTTTCCACTCAATGAGCGATGGATGCAGATGATGCGACTATAACGCATAAGGATGATCGCTTAAATCAATTATATTATTTCTTCTCATAAATGTTAATATTATTGTATTATTTTACCTTTTTTACTATATTAATTTCTCTATTTATATTTATATTTATATATATCTCATGTAATATGGCAGACTGGGTTTGCACTATCCACCCAGTCCTGCTGGGATTAAAAACATAAATAAAATTATCTTACTCAAAAGTGTAAATTTTTTAACACAAATAATTTATCAATAAAGAACAATTGTAAAATAAAAATAATTACATTTTGTGGAAAAAAAAACGTTTTTATTTTCTTTGATAGTTCTTTTTTTTGGGGTAGGCACAGCTTTTCAGCCTTTATGGACTGCGCGCCAATTGGTATGTAGGTAAGTACATTTTAACTGCAAATCTGTGGATATTAATAATAGATCAAAAGGAGATTGTTTACTCTCGTAATCACAGCGAAATATTTATTTGTTCTGTAATTTGAGTTTTTCCTTTTGATCTCTTTAACTGGTGCCAAATCAATTGGATTTTATATTCGTTATTTCCGTAACCAGCGGAAACCTTGCAAGAACCCCTTGAATTAATAATAAAATCAACATTCATTTATTTGACTTATTGGCTAAGGCGGTGTATCGGAGTTATTAATCCTTTTAATATGTATGGTTCTGTTATTTACAAATATTAATTATCACGAATGCCGCGCTATGTAATTTTGCAGCCCCCGGATTTATTTCAGATTTTTTGTTAACCTTTATTCTAGCCAAGATTGCTTTTGTGTATTATTTTTACAAAATGATTGTTTGAAGAACATTATTTATAAATTATTTAATTACAGAAAAAAATATCAATAACTCTCAATGAAAATATAAAACAGAAGAATACATAGAAAATAAAAAAGATACGGTCGCGAACTGAGACTCAGTCCGGGACTTGCGTTGCGGTACTTTTAAAGTAACTATTAAATGTGGCATTAGATCGTACACTGATATCAGAGAGTACATAAAGAATAAAAGTTCATGAAAGATTTGAAAATAAGAGATATGCGTACGTATAAAACATATAAATAGACTGAGGGGAAATTAATATTGATTGAAAAGATATGATTGTACTCGTATAGCTTTCTTGTACTTACCTTTCGTGCAGTTAAATAGATCTACCACATCTGCGTCATTAGCTATAAGTCATGGATGTAAGTCAATTATGAGTCTCAGTAGTTAGTTATTAGCTAAAAGTGATAGTTGTAAGTCAACAGTTATAAATCTTACTTGTAAGCCATTAGTAATATTTTTTTCCTGTAAGGTATGGGTTATAATATTTTCAGTTCGAGTTTTATTTTCTGTGTCTTCTTCTGTTCCATATTATTTTCATTGAGAGTTATTGATGTCATTAATTAAATTCAATAATTAATATTTCCATTAAAATTATTTTGTATTCACTGCTTTACTAATATATACAGATATCTACAAGTTTCGAAAGCGATCCTTTCTTCATCAGGAATATATATAGAATGGTTGGGCCGGTTAGTTGATTTGCACAATAATAAGCATCCTAATAAACCTACCCAATTTTAATTCCATACCTAGTCCATCGACCCGCAACATTGTCCGCTGTGATTTCGTTAAGTACTCATCAATTCGCACCCGCAACCCGCAACGCAATATTCGTATTGTGTTTTGTAACCTCCGCGATCTATTGTGTTTTATAACCACCGCGATCTATTATGTTTTGTAACCTCCGCGATCTATTGTGTTTTATAACCACCGCGATCTATTATGTTTTGTAACCTCCGCGATCTTTTGTGTTTTGTTACCGCCGCGATCTATTGTGTGACCCGTTGCAGATAAATATCGTCTGTGTTTTATGTTGAACTATTATTGTTTATTTATGTACTGAATAGCAGAAAAAGAAGAGGCTTGTGAAGGAAATAAGGATCAGGGGTAAGTCCTTGGATCCCTTCTCACCCTTCCTATTTACCCCTGCATATTTGAGCAAGTCAATTGTACCTATTTAAGTTCTGATAAATAAATTATATAAACCAGCGCACCCATAGAATACTAAAAAACAGTAACGTAAAGTATAGACAAATGATAAACATCACCAAAAATGTATTAAATTAGGTAAGTAATTAATCAAAAATTTAATTTTATTTTTATAAAACAATGAATAACAAATTTGTATTAGATATAAAAAAGAAATTATTTTTAGTATCAATATTAATATGAAACTAAATTTAAGATATCGCTGTTTTTTTTTAAATACTTAATTTTTAATTAAATTTAATTCACTCTGTTATGTAACGAATTAGCTACAATTTAAAAACAATGAGAATCTAGTCGCTTGCAAAATATTCTAGCCGTTAGTTAAAAAGAGTGTCTAGCCGCTCGTAAGTGCTTCCGCAAATGCGGGCCCGCCGGCACGAGAGAAATCGCCCATTTTGCCCGCACTCAGATTTCGGCAGCGGAACAAGGAGGTGCATCCTACGTGCCTTGATGCACGTGGCCGTCCGGCATGGTTTTCTGGTGTCATCTTGCCTTCCATGCTTTTAGTACATTGTAAACTCATTGTCTTTGCATAAATCTAAACAGAAAAGTCAGTGACCAGTGCATTAACTTACTGCGAGTCACGAAATGCTATCTGAGTGAGACTCAGCGGTCCAAGGCGTCACTTTTTGCGATGGAGCCGCGTGCGGACCACCACAGTTCGATCTATGTAAGCTGTAAACCATTTTCTCTTTGTATGTTCTACAAAACCTCTATGTTTAAAATAATTGTCCGATTGAAGACTCACCAGAGAGAGAGAGAGATAATTGAACCTCAGATAGCTTAGGTACTGCCCATTGTTATTGAACCCCGTATGTACTACCTATAAATGTCTTCCCTGTAAAATAAACCCTTTACAGAAAGCACGCATCTTTTTCTTTGGTAGTTGAGTACCTTTTTACTAAGCCGCCATGAGGTTGTGCCGATTCAACTTACAGACGAGAGCTGTAATGCTTTTACCAACTGAGCTATCCTGGTGGAACCCTGAGTCAACCATCGCGTCTGCCCTCAAGGTGAGTTAACCTGTCTCTGTACTATCACATTGCCGCCCTAGGTTGGGGCTAGTCCCACATCACTGTCGCTCCGACGTGTTTTAACTACCTTTCCTTATCACTGTCGCTGCATCGTGGGGCCACATCCCCATTTCCTAATCAACTCATAATGCTTTTTCTAATTTCCAAAATTTCAAATTTGTATATTTGTACACCGGTTGTATTTGTATGTAAAATTTTAAAACTTTTATTTATATCAAAAGAATGATCGGTTTCAAAACATGATTGGCAAATTCAGAATAATTGTTAATAATAATAATAACAACGCATTTATATAGCGCAGTTTTGTGTTGTTTCACTTCAAGTTGTTAAAATTGTTATTATTTTAACTCTAATACTGTGTATATTAATAAAGTGGTGAATACAAAATAATTTTAATTCGTTTATTAATAATGACGCTACAAAGTGGAGAGCAATCTTTTGAAGAAATTATAATTAATATTTCATTGAAGTATAAAGTTAATTTTATTTTTAATACAAACTATTTGTCACCATCTATAATTAGTATGGGTAAGTACGTTTTCGGTTAAATACACATTACCTTTAATTGTAAATAAAATATATAATAAATATATATTCTAGTCAAATAATGTTATGATCCCAAATAAGTTTCTTTAAAGAAAGCCTTTGAAAATGTAGCATTTTTTAAAATTGATTTTTACTTTTTTTTTAAATTAACTTTAACAAAACAAAAAAAAAATCCGAAAAAGTCCCCATGGACTACTTTTTACTAATTTGACTCACGTGCGCTTGTCATTCAAAACCTTATAAAAATTAAATTTACAGTTAAATTTTATATAAAATAAAAACATATGTAACTAACTAACTAACTAACTAACCATCACGCCGTTTCCCCGCAGGGGTAGGCAGAGAGGACGGACCGCCAAACAACTCAATCTTGGCATACACTTCTTGCTTCATTCACATTCATACATCGTCTCATACATTCTATTCTATTATTCCGACTTCTGACATGGACCGACTCAAGTATTTGATTCACTTGATCGCGCCATGTCTTCCTCAGACGTCCCCGGCTTCTTCTTCCATTCACATTCGCGTCATACATTCTTCTTACACTCCTTTCTTCGTTCATTCGCTCCACATGCCCAAACCATCTAAGCGTCCCTTTCTTAATCTTACTCATTTTACACATATGAAACAAACTAAAATCTTTAAAACATAAATATTCCACAATTATCTCACTCAAAAATATTTCTTCATGTATCTATAAAAAAAAACATAAATAGCAATGATTAATCGTACATTAAATAATATTTCCTAATTACCTAATACAAATATTATATTTCAGTTAGCCTAGATGTAAAGGTATGTATAAACATCTGTTGTATTAAGTAATATTACTTTATAATTACTTCAAAAGATTGGTATTCACTTTGTGACGTAATTATTATTATATTAATTAATTAAAAAAAATTGTATTAACCACTTTATTAATATACACATACCTGCATGTTGTATTGTATTCTATATATTCCTGATGAAGAAAGAATCCCTTTCTAAACATGTAGATATGCGTATATTAATAAAGTGGTGAATACTAAATAATTTTAACTTCATTTATTTAATATTACTTCACTTGGAAAAACATGAAAAAAAAAACTTAATTTAGTGACAATAAAACCAAATTAACATGGTAGGTATTGTATTTTAAGATACATCATTTTTAATAGTACCTATCCGGACGTCACATTTATAGACCTAATTAATATTGGAAAATTGTCATTATTATTTCTAATTTTGAAACTGTCAATTCATGGTGGAATTACATATTAAAATGATTTATTTTTTTTATTAAAAAACCTTTTTAACTTTTTTCCACTTATTTATTTTCGACCGGACCGGTTTCACCCTATCACGGGCATCCTCAGACTGGTACAATGAATACTAAATCTATGGTATATATAGCATGGATGTCGGGAGTAAGTTCCCTGCTTTTCTAATATTGTTTTTATTGTTTTAAATTTATTTTATTGCTGACGGTACTGTTTATTGTGTTTTTTAAAACTACTTTCAGGTTGGTTTATTACCCTCTGAAAGACGGAATACATTGTGTTTATTTACTGAATCTATGGGGTTTTTTTAAAATTATATAAAGTCATTCGTCAGCTTTTATTTGAACAGATGGTTCTTTCTAGTTTTGTTATTTCCCTGTAATTTCCGTCTTGTTTGCTAAGATGAACTTTTACAGCAGATTTGTCCCCTAGTCACATGAACTACGGATATCTAGGTACATTTCGAATCGAAAATAAATAAGTGGAAAAAAGTTACAAACGTTTTTTAATCAAAAAAAAATCATTTTATTATCATTATTGTTAGAGAATCCATCGTGAAAACTTCGAAAGAGCCTGCGGCATCCGGATTACCGGTCGCTGATCTGTAACTTCCTTCGAAGCTGCTTCAAAATACTCAATGTTCTAAGTCGTCTTGCCTGGTTTTGATATTTGAAGGCCTTTGAATTAACTTCACTCGCACGGAGCCTACTCACAGAATCCCTAATTATTATTATGGATTTCCGTCTCCAGATTCAGGTGGTTGCTCAACTTAAGAAGGCGATGAGCGTACAGATGAATTTGTAGTTGAAAGGTGATTACCTGAATACCCAATGAAGATGTTACTTTAAAAGTGAGTTAACTAATTTAATTTTTCTTAGTACATGAATCGAGGATTAGTTGGACTGATTCCAGAAAACTGTAGTTGCTGAAACTATTTCACAGCTGATATTTTATTCCAGGTATGAAATAAATATTCTTCGCAAGAAACCCGTGCTTTTCTAAGTTTAATGAATCTTGCAAAAACGAGTTAAAAGTTGTCGTAATGAATACTGATTGATACAGGAATATGCACGAGAAATTCGGCTGTCTTTTTGAAACCATAATATTTGATAATTATTTAAGCCACAAGTTAATTTTATTTCGGTATTCAACAAGCATTGGAATACGTTATATGTAGGAGGATTATGTTTGCGTGTAAAATGTATAAATTGGGGAAATTATTTCCCTCCGTGCCTCCTGTGCGGAGTTACCGTAAAAAAAATAATAATTGTTAATGAGGTTGCTAAAGGTACCGCCGAGAACGACTATAACTTTCAGAACTTGCTTAATATAATAACTATTATGTATGAAAGGCATTCATCGAAGAACCTTAATTTGAGAATCTTAGCGTTAATGAAAGCGGCGATATTTCGATTTCGGAAATGATCGCTGCCCCCAGCGATGATCCGTCTCCCGCACAGACTGGCCAAGTTTAATCCAAGTTCTCCCCAGATGGAGGTTGGAGGCTGTAGCTGTAGCAGAGGAAGCTGGGTACAGCGGATACCGGGTACTGTGCTTAAAGATGAAGCCTTCAGCGGCAGATGTTTGGTGGGAAAACCGCGGAATTGGGAAATTAACTCCGAGTCCATGTCCCGCCCCGGGCGAGAAAACTGGGATACCCTGAACTGGTGAAGTGGGGGTCAATAAGATTAAAGCTTCATTTACACGGAGTGAGCGCTGTGTCGTAAATCTTCCGCTCGGTGCACTTATAACGTAAGGGATCGATGCTAATTTATATTCCAATTATGAGCAGTAGACGTGCAATCTTGTACATCGTGTTAGAGTGACTAGTTTAATACAAATAAAACAAACATTGCATTGCATATGTTATATGTATATAACAAAAACTTAAATGTATTTTAACACAAAACATTAAATGTATTTTCCCTTGATTAAATAAAATACACTTATTCCAGTTTTATTCAATGAAAAAAGTTAAAAAATGTCTTTTATTTAATCGTAACAATGGAATTCCACAATGTATCAACAGTTGGAAAAATAGAAATATTAAAATTATTTATTTTGCGGTCTGTCAATCTATTATTGAGTATGGTATCATAGCATGGGGAGGTGGTACTTCATCTGCACTAGACCCAATCATAAAGGCACAGAAAACGATTATAAAAATAATTCTTAAGCTACCTCTAATTCCAGACTCTAACTTAATCTTTAATATAATTAGAGTATTTGACGTTCGGCAGATTTACGCTAAAACAATCCTCACTCATCTTTATTCAAACAAAAGTAAATACAATGAAAAAAGACTAAACACTCGAATTACTAGAAATACTAACAAAGATATACTACAAATTTCTGTAACTGATACTACTTTTGGGCAACGGAATTTTAGTTACTTTGCGTAAGAATTTTCGACATTCTTGCAGTTAACATCAAAAAATCTGATTCATAAAAAAAATTCAAATACAATGTAAAAAGTTGGATTAAAAGTAATGATGAAATTCTTCATTCAACGATTTACTAACCATATCTTAGTATAATAGGGCATTTACCGGTGCACTCACCCAGATTATAAGTTATTGATTTACCCATTTACGGAACATATCGTAATATAAGTGTACATTCATAGGTATTATAAAATTATTATAAAAAATATGCAAAATTACTGCCTCAACACAGGCTAGCCCACTGAGGCGGATTATGTGTAACTTATAACTATGCTGTTCTTTAAATATTACTTCTCTTATTGCATTATTTTTCTTTTTATATATCTACTTTATAAACCAGTGAACACTATACTATACTCGTACATGCATTTTAGTTATAGTTAAACTTAAATACAATAAATATATTATTGTATTATTATATAGTTTGACCCATTTGAAAATCTGTCTTGATAGATATATTTAATTAATTACCAGTTCATTTTGTGGAATTGTTTTAAATTAGTCGTATGTTTGATTATTGGTTATTATTTTCCATTCTGCTTCCTCGATTTTCTCAGTAAAATTTTCAATTTGACAGTTGAATCTCGGCGAATTTCCACCGTATGTTTTCCTTGCGGGGAGAGTTTAAAAAAATTCAAAAAGTTGTAAAACTTTTAAATTTAGAATGACGGGGGCCATGGAAGTTGGCGTGGAGGTATGTTCATATGGATATGAGTAACTAATTCTGAAACAACTAAATTAATAAACATATACCATTATAGCTCAATGGAGTAAATTTGGTAAAACCGTTCTTGCTGGTAGTGTCAACTGACTTAACATATATGTTTTTTTCATTATTCTTATTTTACTATCTCTGTAAATATACTAAACACAGAGTTCATATTTTAGGTGTTCCTCAGCAATACATTTTTTTATTGGATAAAATAATTAAAATATGTGAGTATTTATCGATTGGAGCAGAAGAAAATATTTTATCGACAAATTGGGATCTTGATTACTTACCGAGTGGCGAGGTAATGAACAAGATGGGTGCGCTGTTTCAATTACGAGTACATTACCACGATGCGCGTTCGTCAGTAATAGCCGGCCAGCCAAACGAATCATGCGTTTTATATGTGTACGATGTTTGTTGTTCGATTTCAGTAAATATACACAATATTTTACTTATGTATAAGTACACTATGCACTATTAATAAAATGATTACGTAGGTATTAAATGTAAACTATTCATTTTTATTCAACTTAAAAATTATAATTTTCTAAATGTGTAACCTATACATTAGGTGCACCGGAACTAGAGGATTATTCTAGTAAAGTAAGGAAATGGTTAAACTAATTTGTAAATTGACTAATCCGATGTAAAAAAAGTTTTTTTCCAATACAACAATTATGGCAGGAATAGGAATAAAAATATTAGACACGTTATGTAATTATTGGTTTTTAAGATGAATTCCCCACAAAATTTAACACGATTTTACAAGATTTAGTGTTTAACGTAATTTTTCCGTAGTTTCTTAATTCTATTTTTGTATCAAAATATGTTCTACGACCCAATGAAGGTATTTTACATGCAAAAATAAAGCGCAGGAAAATAAGGTTTCTCAAAGGTAAATTTGCATTACACAAGTCGAAGAATGAAACGAAGATTTAAAAGCATGTTTTCTTTAAGGAAAGCAAAGTTTTGATCAGATAAACCGGAACAGAAAATTTTAAGTTCAAAAGTTCTCACTCTCGTGATTTAAGTAGTTGCAGACAGCGGATTTGGGTTGTTTCTGTATGCTACTACTACTAACAGCTTTTATATTAATGTAACTAACTGGACAAATAAATAACTAAAACTAGTCCTTACGTGTTACTCTTTTAGGTATTTCAAAAATACTTCCTATAAATATACTCATTTCTGATCCTGGAAGCTTTAAATGTTGTGCATTATAGACTTTTTGGGTAAATTACGAGGGTGGTCCGTAAAATAAGTTTCCCTAGTTTTTTTCACATTGAAAACCATTTTATTTAGTACGAGCAATACATCATTTGAAAGCTTAGACATTGAGATATTTTTTCTACATAGTCCCCGTTGACTTCAATGCACTTTTTCATCCGGGTCACCATCTTTTTGATTCCCTGGTCATAGAAGTCTCCCGTCAAGCCGTGAAGGTAGCTCAGAACCTCTTCTTTCTGCTCCTCTTCGTTTGCAAAATGCGTTCCACGGAGGTGTTTCTTCAAATCAGGGAAGACATGGTAGTCGCTCGGGGCCAAGTCCGGACTGTATGGTGGGTGTAGGATGATCTTCCATCCGAATTTCTCGATGAGCGCAGTGCTGACGCGGACTGGAGCGTTGTCCTAATGAAAATGGATTCCATTCGTCAGCATGCCCCTCCTCTCGTTTTGTATGGCCTTTTTAAGGTTTTCTAGAGTTTTGCTGTAGCGATCAGCAGTTTTTGTTTTGCCGGTAGGCATAAATTCTCACAACAATAGGCCTTTTCTTTCCCAGAATACCGTCGCCATGACTTTGCCGGCAGACAGCGTTTGTTTGAACTTACGCGGCGTCGGAGATTGCGGATGTTTCCAATGTTTGGATTGTTCCTTTGTTTCCGGTGTGAGGTAGTGGGCCCACGTTGCATCCCCAGTGACTATGGAGTACAATAACTTCTCACAGCCGACTTTGTAGTCCGCGAGAAATATGGTGGCCGCTTCAAAACGCTGTCGTTTGTGGTTCTCCGTAAGCATCCTTGCACAAACCTTAGAATAACCTAAATGTTCTGTTAGGATCTTGTCTATAGTTGTCTTGTTGACATCTGGGATCATCTCGATAAGCTTCCGAACCGTCAGTCTTCAATCTGCCAGCATTGCCGCTTCCACTTTCGCAATCGTTACGTCACTGACCGATGGCCGTCCGGACCGCTGTTCGTCATGGACCGCTGTGCGAACTTATTTGAATTTTTTGAACCACTTGCGCACTATTTTAACATTCATGCACGTTTCTCCATACACTTCTGTAAGTTGAGAATGAATTTCATATGGCATACAAAAAACGAATCACGGAGCGTACTTCACACCTCGCGGGCGATGCGATCGGGAGCTCCATTCATTACGGCTGCCAAACCGACACTGAGAATTGCAGCGAGTTCGGCAGGGTAGGAATGTGGGGGGGGAAGAGCAATCTATGATCCAGTGTTGCCGGATTTCAATAACAGCGATCCGCGCGCCCGTGGCAAAGATGGAAACTTATTTTACGGACAACCCTCGTATTACTGATTCCTTGAATTCGCCATTTATAACGTGATACCACACAGAGTCCCAGCTGCTCCCGACCGTCTGGAGCCATAGAAACTACGGCATCCCCAATTGGGGAATGTTGAAAAGCTGAAGGTATTAAGAAGGGAAATAAGATAGGGGAGAGGAAGATAGGAAGGTACCTGGCTATTCAGATCTGGTTATCAAACATAGCTTGAGCAATTTCAAACAACGTTTCGACTCTGAATGGTAGTCTATCCCCGAGGCAATACTGACAGTATCTACCACTCTGAAATGTACTACAAATATACTAAATATTATTATAAATGGTAGTTGATCTCCCCCCCCATTTGATACGTCTGACAGCTGATCCCTCGAACATTTGATCCCTCCGACAGGTGATCGCTCCGATAGTTGATGTGCCTTTATTATTGGGTCTAGTGCGGATGAAGTAACACCTCCCCATGCTATGATACCATACTCAATAACAGATTGACAAACCGCAAAATAAATCATTTTCAAGTGTTGTAAGTGGAGAAAGTTTCGAATGGTTCTGAAAAAGTGTTTGGTTTTTCTTATTTTATTTGCGATGATTGGGGAATGAAGATTCCATTTGAGGCGTGGATCAATGGTGAGGCCGAGGTACCTCATCTGATTAGTGTGCTCAATGTAGGGGCACTGACAATATTCATTGGGATTCATACATGTATGTATTTTAATAGAGAAATCGTCATGTGGTTGACCTCTAATATTTATGCTTGAAGTGACATAAGAGTATTTAGTTGTCTCGGTGTTCAGTGTGAGCGTATTTATATCTAACCATTTTTTTAACTATTCGAATATCCGTTTCAGCTTTCTTAAAAATATCTAGCCAAGTGTCAGCTTCAAAAAGTAAGATAGTGTCATCTGCAAAGCTAACAATTTTCCCCTGAATATTAAGTCATTAATATACAACAGGAACAAAGTCGGTCCTAATATGCTTTCTTGTGGAATACCGTTGTCAGTTGAGCACTGGTTGCTAAGATTGTTATTTATTTTCACTTGTTGCTGGCGTCCATTAAGGTAGCTTTTAAAAAAATTAACGTTGCGAGTAACACAGATTTAATTCAAGTTTTTTTATTAATTTACTCTCTGATATTGTATCAAAGGCTTTAGAAAGGTCTTAGAACATTGAAATACATTTTTTGCTTTTATCGAGATTTTTAACAATGAAATCTGTGATAGCGGCAATAGCATCTGAGGTACTCTTATTTTCTTTTTTAACTCACAAGAAATTTAACCAACTGAGTATTGATAACCTTTTCAAGTACTTTAGACAGACTGGTCAGTGGAGTTATTGGTCTGTAAATGTTTATATCTGTCTTGTTCCCAGTTTAATGTATAGGAATAACAATACCTTGTTTCAGGTTAGAGGGGAAGTGTCCTTGAGTAATACTTAAATTTATTATATGTGTTAGCTGAAATGCGATTTCTGTATATAGCTTTTTCAAAATTTTGGTAGTTATCCCATCTACTCCAACAGAAGATGTGTTTTTTAGAGAATTAATTATTTTTAGAATCTCTTCCCTGATATAGTTTTAATAATGAAGCTACTATTGGGATATTGAACTCCTGTTTCAGAAAATTGACCATTTTCACAAATTGGTAGTCGGGAAGCAATATTTGGGCCAATGCTAATAAAAAAAATTATTGATGTGATCCGCAAATGAGCTTAGGATTTTTCGAGGTGTCAAAAATATTTCCATCAAGAGTTTACTTATGTCCTGTGTGTTTTTAGGATTTTGTGTATTTGTGGCTTCTCTTAGCATTTGCCATATTTTGTGGGGATCGTAATTACTTCCTTTGATTTTATCTCCATAGATTTCTTTTGCCTTTCTAATGATATTACCGCACGTATTTCTATATTTTTTATAGAAGTTTAATGATATTATGTCGTATGGATTGCCTTTAATTTCTTCGTGTAGTGCGTTTCTTCTACGAATGCAGTTAATAATTGAATGGTTTATCCATGATTTCAAGGGTTTGATTTTATTTGGATTTTTTTTGTCACAATTGTAGTATTATTATTTAATTCATTTTTCAAAAACTCAACAAAATGTCTCCATGCATCATCAAAGTTTTTTTATTTGAAAGAGCTCTTGTCAAGATTTGTGTTTAATTGTGTTTTTTTAGATTGTCAAAGTTTATATTATTGTATGCGATTGACTGATCGTTTCTATTAATGATGGTGTCAGATTGCAATGAGAACATTGTTGTGTAGTGATTTGTAATTGTTGAATTGTAAACAATGCTTTTACTTTGTCTTTTAGTTTTGACCATAATTTGATCAATGCTTGATGTTGATTCATTTACTACTCTTGTCGGTGATTGTTTTGAATTGTCATTCAATATCACAAAAAAATCTAATTGCTTAGTTTGACTTTCCGCTTTTTGCAAGCATCATTAGCGTTTTGATAACCATGAGAATCAGCCTCGTACGTAACTGCTCTGTCATAGCGCATCGAGAGTACTTACCAAAGTTTTGGCTTAGTCGCAACAGCCATCTGAGGATTTCTGTTTATCAAAATTGTCTCACCACTAAATCAAATAATGTAATTAAAGAAACACGTACGGCGATTCCATAATTGTCTTCCTTTTGATAAAACGCCTCCAAAAATCTATACTGCAGTTGATTACTACAAACCTTTATCAAAAGAACAATACCTAAGTAAGTTAATGTAAATTCGTTTACCAACGTCTTTACTTTGCAACGCTTCAATGAATGACAATGCTCGTACGTATTAAGTATACTTTGGAAGTAACGTAAGGGAGCGTGAATAAAGTTTGTTTTACAATAACAAAAGTGCAGTTTGCTCTTGAAATTGTGTTCCGGGCAATCGTGACATTGTCGGGAGAAAACGGTTTTTGCGTAGAAACTGAACGCGATAAACCAAACAAGCTTAGCGGGGGCTCAGACAAGTATTTCCACCGCAAGCTGCTTTCCAGTACCCCTAGTCTTGGTCAGGGTGGGTTCGGAGAATAATAATGTTATTGGACAAAACTGACGGAAATAATAATGTTTTATTTGAATTACGTCCTTATTATTTTCGGATTACGTAGTTGATACAGGTATTGATATTAGTTTATGCTGTTTAACTTTCGTGATACCTCCGACCCACATTCATATCTGCCGGACATCAGGGACTTTGATGCACTTCTGTTGGCTAGTGAAGAAGGAGAAGGCATAACACATTGCACACTGCATGTTGTGCTTTCATGGCTTTCATGTTTCAAATTAAACTTTTTTTTTAAGATTTTAATATAATGTAGGAAGATCGTCGTTTTTTGCACATTATGAGAAACTGGTATCCTTCTATAAACACATGTCTTCGTATCCTATTACTTCCACTAAGTGCTATTTGCTGAAGTGAACATAATTTTTGGTTGTATAATAAAAGTAAAATCGATTGAAACACAAGTACATCAAATAATATCTGATTTAATCATGACGCATGGAATAAAACGAGGAAGATATTATATTTCAAACACACTGAAAAAGATTTCCACCAGACATCACATGAAGAGGCCCTATCTTTCAGGTTTATTATTGCTTCAGTTCGGCGGCAAACTTCGCAAAAACCACAAAGATCCCTTCTTCATCCACATCCCGGATTAATCCCTCGGATCAACCCTTCCCCTCCTCCGCAGCGCCTGCACCGCCCGCTACCCAAACACCCCCTCCCCTAACCCTCTACCAACTGCTGCTTGCGAACTAAAGTACAGAAGTAGCTACCTATCCAACTCTATTTGGTAGGGATGATTGAAAAATTAGATGACGTTTTTATGACCTTTTTTGTAAGACGTATTAAGAGTACATTTTAGTACGTCTTACAAAAAATGTAATTTTAAAAGCATTAACTTCAATGGACATGCTGTTAATATTGTTTTATTGGTTGATTAGATCAACCCTTGAACTTGTCAATAGCTAAAAAAACTTAAATCGGAATTTTTCAAGCATTTTTATGAATTATTGTCACACATTTCTACATCATCTTATTTCTATTAAGTTAATAATAATAATAATCGAATGATTTGCAAAGCGCCGTTTTTGTGAAAAATCACCTCAAGGGCGCTGAACAAATATTACTTCAGGTCGCTTCAGATGAACACAGTATTATTAGAAAATTTAAGTGTAGAGATGATAGTTTTACAGTTGCCATTTTACATTCATAAATGAATTAAAAATCACTTTGTATTCACTACTTTATTAATATACACATCAACACGTTTCGAAAGCGATGCTTTCTTCAACAGGAATATATAGAAAACATTATTATTATACAGCATTCTATATATTCCCCGTGAAGAAAGCATCGCCTTCGAAACATGTTGATATTTGTAGGTATATTAAGAAACTCCTGAATACAAAGTAAATTTTAAGTCATTTATTAATAATGACGCCACAAAGTGAAGGCCAATCTTTTGAACAACATGATACTTAAATTAAATTGAAGTGCCTATCATAGACATGCTTTATGTATTTATAATTATTTTTAAAAAAACATGTCTAATGGCGCAATAGTTGTTCATATTAACTCAAGAATTTTTTTTTAAATCTTAGAAAGGTGACTAATGGTTTATTTCCATTTCATTTTATATGGTAGACTCGTATGTCAATAAAAAGATAACATTTGTCAAACTTTCTGAAAAAAACAGAAGTTGCAGTTGTGATGGATGGCTCCTGGTTGCGGCACCGGCTGCGATGGAACGCCCCTTCGGTCCGTTCTTCTTTCATTCATTTAATTTAGCATTAGACTCCTGTTCACATCATCGATTTGTGATGACTCTCCTCTACTGCTGCCTTAAATTTTCCTAGCTAATGTGAACGGAAATTCTGTGTAATTTTCCTTTCAGTTAGAAGGTTTTCTCTTCCATGGCCAGTGCGTGATGCCTAGCCCTATGCTATTTTCCGGGTGTGTATAATTTAGGCGACATTGCACGAGGAACAACCTAATTTTCCGATCGGGCTTTTCCAGTCTCCGTTATGTCATTTTTTTTGTTTCGGACTATAGGGAAAACAAGATCTTATTTTTGTGGTAACCCCAAATTCTTTGTAGCGTAGATAGACTCTCGCATACCATTGACAGATTTATATTCCTAGCCCACCTATCTTAAACTGAGATATTCGTTTAGGTTTTCATCTCTCTCTTTTACTACCCTAGTATGTAAACTACGTTAATTTTCTATAGTTTCAAATAATTTTTCTAACTTTAAAAGACAATTCTATTTTAACCTATCATGATTTTTATAGGGAAAACTTAGCTTCTGGACTATATTAGTAGTAATTTTCCTGATTTTTTAAATATGATGTATTAACATTTTTATATTCGGTATACATAAATATAGTATTATCACCTTCCTTCATCGAACTAGGTGCAATTCTACATTGATTCGTTTCAAAAATTTGCCGCCTACAGTCTCTCCTAATTTTGGGGAAAAATTATATGATTTGGTTTTAGTTTTAACAGTTTTATGTTATGATAAGTGATATAGGTTTGTTTGCAAAAAAATCGGCTCCAGTACTGAGTACTGAGATCTGTGACCTCTAAAGTACTGAAATGGCCACAATTCCGGTTGACAATCCTCCCTACACAAGACATATGGCCTGGCGAGGCTGTTGTACGACCCTCTTGAACTCAGGTCGGCCTTGTTCCCCCCCATCCCCCGTTCCGTGATCGGGATGACATCTTCCTTCATCATGGGTCCAAGACCCGCCGAATCCCCATCCTCCAGTCCCAGCTACATTTAAAAGAGAACAAACCATTTTCGTGCCCTCGTCAAACAACATTAGATACTTGCGGTTTTTGTGAGGTCCGGGTCGAAAATCTGACCCCCACATCAAGAGTCCAAAAATAACTACGCTTACATTCTCAGCAATTATTTTGCCCAATCGATAGTACATATCATATATATGTAAACAATTTGAGTTTTTTTTATAATCTACAATCCCAGGACATTCTGGACCTGAAGTCTCCCAACTCAGGTCGTGAATCTGAGCCAGATATTCAGATATATTACATATGAATGTAAATATAGGCGATAATACGATACACAATAATAAACATACACTTTTTTTTCGCTGACAGATTTATTAAGAGAGGTACTAAGTTCCTTATTTCATAGTATGAATTTGCTTTTAAGTTGGTTTTGTTTTTTTGGATTTTCCCACGAAAACGGCGTTATAAAAGTAAATCAAATATTAAATTATTAATAATTGGTGGTACGCAACTACAAGTACGTAATCAATCATGAATGGTAATTCGTCTTAATGATAGCTATTTTTCAATTAATGTCGTCTGTATCTAGAGTACATATTTTTTGTATGTACTGAAAATTCGATTACGTTGGTTTGTCTTGTAAATCAATTAGGAATGTTGACCTACTTTATAATATAAACAAGAATGTAGGTCATTGGGATATGCAATTTTTTACTTTAGGTGTCAGTGAACTCCGTTGAAGTGGCTATCTATCTAGGAAGGTTTTGTTTACTAAATATCTTTTTTGACTCTGTTTATAATATAAACAGAATGTTGGTCGGCGGAATGAGCAATTGTTTATCTTATAGTAAACTCAGCTGATTTATGAGCAAAAGATTAAGATCGTCAGTCATATTTAAAGATAACAAGAGTAGGTCGCCTAATCTAACCTAAATGGAAAGTTATTGACGACAATGAACTAGGTTGACCTATATTCATAGAATGTATGTGAATGGCGTTTTTAATCGGCTTTTTTAAAAATGGGAACGACTTTTGAATTAGTAAAAATCGAATAAGAAAATTTTACATATTAATAATCAAAGTATTTATAGTTGTACTAATAACATTTTGTAAATATATATTCATACGTAAAATTAAATATACCAATAACATTTTATATTTTTTTGATAACACAAATGTTCGACTTCATTGCCCGGTTGCCCCTTCCGATAGCTAAAAACTTATTTTATGAAATATTGGCTGACTTACCGATTCCGATGGTTCGCATATTTCTAAAATTTCCTCTCCTAGTATGTTTTAAATTTAATATAAAATTATACTAACTAACTGACTAACCATCACGCCGTTTCCCCGCAGGGGTAGGCAGAGAGAACTGACCACCAAACAATTCGATCTTGGCATGCACTTCTTGCTTCATTAACATTCATACATTCTCTTCTATTATTCCGACTTCTGACATAGCCCGACTCAAGTATTTGATTCACTTGATCGTGCCATGTCTTCCTCTATTATCTACCTAATGAATGATCTCTCTAGAATCTGATTTAAATTACTCTCATTTGGGCATAGACATTATTTGTACCAGGCTCCACTTCTATTTAACAGCCTTCCAGATCGCATACCCAATTTGTAGAAACGTTAATGTAACAATATTGTTCTCTTAATATAATCTGTGTGCTATTTTTTTTTGTAAAATTATTAACCTTAACACAAGCTTATCCTAATGAGGTTAAAAATTCTAACGTTACAAAAAATACCATGTAAAGAAACAATAAATAAATAAATTACACAGTTGAGGCTTACGAAGAAGGGCGGAGCACGATATAACAAATATGTATTTTCTATTTTTTAGTTTTATTAATACGCAGTGCAGTAGGTTTTAGTAGCAAACTAAATAAGTACCTAAATATCTCATTTTATATTTCACCCAAATTCCATAAAAATATTTTTCTAATTCCTGCCATCTAAACGTCGTCATTTACGGCTTCAATAATAAGTGCCATGTTTTTCCTTTGAAATGAAAATATATTTTACCGGTTATTTATTTATTCATAAGGTCGCGGGTTCAAATCCCGGCGTGCGCAAGAAAATTTTATTTAAATAATTTGTGCTCTTTCACAATTAATTCACTTAAAAATAATATACAGTATATTTGCGCACGTTCCACAGTGGAATATACTCTCCTGGTGAAAGAACACTATTCAGAATTGAAACCTCGCTTGGAATAGCTTTAAGCCGTGTTTGGTGACCAGATCTGAATAGCCGAGTATTTCCCCACCTTCCTCTTCCCCTTCTCCTTCCTCACCCGACTACCTTCAGCCCCACAACATTCCCCAATTAGGGATGCCATAGTCTCACTAGTTCCAGACGGTTGGGAGCAGTTGGGACTCTTGTGTGGTATTCATATAAAAAATATAAAAAAATCTAATTTTGAAACTGGCAATATATGGCAAAATTCTACTTTAATGTGAATTTACTTTGATTAAAAACTTTTCCATTTGTTTGTGACCCGACCGGTTTCACGTAACAACGGGCTGCATAACAATGGTTGTGAGGTGAAGCTGGTTCAGTTATAAATAAACAAGTGGAAAAAAGTTATAAACGTTGAAAAACATTTATAAAGTCATATCATGTGTATTTCATCCCTTCTGACAACAAATACCTTCTACACGAATCCTCGGAAGAGGCAACTCTTACTTATGAGCAAAATAAAGATCTTATCACACTATGAAAACTTATTACATTTTGCCTGTCTAGTGCCATCGCTTAACCATGAATTGACGATAGTACTCGCAAATGCGGGTTTTTTCGTCAGATTATTTTGATTTGAATGATGGAATATTCAATTTAATGGGAGTAATAAATAAAAGTATATATACTTATTAATACATGCAAACTGAAAATAAAATAAAACTAATAATAAAAAAAAATGTGACAAGATAGGTACAAGTCCGAACTGAAAATACTTTTAGATAGCCTTCAGAATTTTTTGGGTTAAGGCTTGCAATGAATTCCATCTTCATCTATGTAACTTTGAAATATCCATTAACTTCCGAATAATATGGCAAAAGGTGATATTACTCTTCTAATCACATTTTTCAATTATTCAATTTTATAGGGGCTTTGATATCTTCTGAGAAATCAAATATATTTTTAACAACTTTTAAAAATATTTCTATTTTTGAAACTGTTAATACATGGTGGAATTCCATTATAATGATTAAAAAGAGTAGAATAGTCATATAAAAATTGTCTTTTATTTAACTTTTAAAAAGTTAAGCAAATTTGATGCGAGATGCTGAAGAAAGAATTAGAATGGTTTGTCAATTGCTTAAATAACTCACAACTACTAACAAAGTTCATCAAGATGATCACATAATGGTTGATGAAAAAACGGGGATACCGCAAGGATCGTTTTTGAGACTGATTCTGTTTATAATCTTTAAAATGGTACAGTGAAAAACGCAAAAATATTCCAAAATTCGAATATTTGCAAGCAGTGCACTAAATTATATTGAAGGCTTCTTGTATAAGACACCCATTAATCACACTTTTCAAATAAATTTCGTCAAACTATATGAATAAAGATAACTCTATGGGCCCACGAGTAACAAAAATGCAAAGTGGGGGAATGAAATCATATATTCAAGAGTTGATATAAGGCCGAAATCTTAGTTTTATTTCATCTACCAAGGTCAGCAAAATATATTCTGTACCTACCTATTTTCCAGAGTAATTCGTATTGCCACCGAGCTATATATTTTTGAACTTGATATATATATATATATAGTACTGTACGCTGTTAGTTGGCGTTGTTTGATTCTACGTATATTTTTCATTCTCAACCTTAAAGTTGCTACACCCTTGGTTTCTCCTTGTATATCTGTTTGGGTATTCGCCTTATCAATATCCGTCTGTGCCACTAATACTCCGCTAATCTACCACACCCTCTCACTCCCACACCCGCCACTCAAATGTTATGGGGGGGAGGGAGAAGGAAGATTAAGGTGGAGACTGCTTATTCAAACAAAGTTTAAGTGAAGTTTCGTCTAACGGAATGTTTTATGAAACATTCGAAAGTGCTTGTTTTTAAACACGATGTAAGAATATAATCGCTTCATGAGTCTAGATTTCTCCCAAAGTTCAATTAAATACTTGAAAGTGACAAAATTACATTTTTTTTTAAATGTACTAGGATCAAGAATCATTGAAAACTCATTAGAGAGTTTTAGAGATTTTTTTCCCATATATCTCTTGAAATTGCAAATACACCTAGAAAAAAATGAAAATACAACAAATTTAGTACTAAACTTTAAAGCAATGTAGATACTACCGACACGTTACTATCGATCACGATCACCATTAGTATGTAATACTTGGGTTCATTGTATTTTCTCACCGTTTGTTTCCTAAAGTCATTACGCTAACGTTCTCGTGCTTGGCTAATTAAACCTTCTAAATGAGAAAAAGAATCCAACAAATTTTTCGCAACCCTTTGTGAAGTATCCGTTATTAAGTCAGTCATTCATTATGATAAGACCCCCTCCCTTGATTGAATAATCCCGCGCTTTATAGTGAAGCTATGGGCAGGGGGCGGTTGGGGAGAGGTGGGGTGCCCCCCGGATAACAAACGACGCTTCAGAGGAACAGATTTACTGCTTACCCCTTCCACCCTCGCCCTAATTTGGCAGCCTACTGGAAAACGTTGGATAATCAGAAAATAAATACACATTATCTACCTGAATGTGTGGATTCAAAACATTATTAGGAGTCGTCTTTTATCTTGGGGTGGAGGTGGTGATCGGCAAATCGTGCATCACTCTGTAAGGGGGAATTTATGCTTTAATAAAAAGTTGTCAAAATCATTAGAAAACAATTTTTACCATCCGTTATATTCTTATTAGCAGCTTTTGTCGCCGTTCTTTCACGAAAATCTGTAATTAAAAGATGAATTATTTGTTTGTAGGTTAGGATGTTTTGATTCTCGCGATCGGGTACCGCGTGAAGGTTACTTGCTTAATATGTTTGTTTATTTATATCCGAACCACTTCCACGGCTTTTCCAAACAACGAAAAATGTAAGGACACGTTATCAAACCAAACTAGCGGTTATGAAGGCCCACAGTGATTCTCGTATTGTTGTGACAAAGGGAGGCTTTGATAAATCAATTACGTTGTGCTGTGCTGAAGGTTCTTCAGTTAGAATAAACCATTTTCCTTTCTTCGGCGATGAGTGAATATAACGCTTTTGTTGTCAATGCTTTTGTCCCGGAATGTAACAATACACATGTACCAGTATAGGGAAGTGATGCAGGTAGGTGCCCGTGTGACAGTGTGTGATAAATTGGTATCGGAGTTTGGTGAATAAAAATCAATTTTCCCCAAAGTGATATTTCTATGGCATCCAGTGTCTGGTGTTTCCCTTTTTTCATAAAAAAATCGTTGGTAAAATATGGTTGGAGGTGTGCGGTCAATCCGCATTGAACTTTACAACCAATACTTTTGAGTAAACCCCTCGCATGAGGAAAATATATAATACATAATACCTATTTTTATTTTTTTGGTCTTACATCAATAATACCTTCTACTGAATACTTATAATATTGTCATATATTATTATCGTATAAAGATGTAATTGTTTTTATCTTAAGCTGCGTTATTCAGTATTATGAATAGATTAGTAATAGAAAATATTATCGTCTCGTCACAACCAAAATACTTAATTGTTTTTTTTTAAATATTATGAGTTTTACTTCTCTATTCCCAAGGTCATTTTATATGGGAAATATTGACCAAGACTACATTAAAAGAACGGTTCCATGACGGTTGGCCCCCCGACAGTTGGCCTCCCGATAGTTAATCCCTCCGACAGTTGATCCTATAAAGGATTATTTCTGCTGTACGTCCTCATTTGCAAAGTAAGTATGCAAAGAGGATATGCGATTTGCAGGCGTCTTGAGTGGAAATCCGCATTATTGTTTTTATTTTATTAAAGTAATGTTGTGTGGGATCAACTGTCGGAGGAAAAGAGCGAAGAGAGAAGAGAGAAGAGAAGGGATCAACTGTCGGGTCACCGAAATAACATAATAAATTATATATACAAATCATAAAAAAAAATAATAAAATCTCCTAGCCATTAATTTGGCAAACTGTATGTACGATTATTACTTTTTTTACGTATGTGTATTTTACATCTACTAGCCATACAATTCATTGGCACATTGAAAATATTTTTTTTATGTTTGCATGATGTGAAAATTGGTTATTAACTATAATTATTCATTTATTTTCTAAAATGTATGTTATATGTTAACAACCTGTTAATGTTCCAAAATAATTAAAAAATATATTTAAAAGACTGGATTTTATTGCTATCTGATTATTTGAAGGGGCTGATAAGAATGAACACTTAATTTGTTGTTTGATAGCTGTCTGAATCTTCGCAAAGGTTATTTATCAAAGGAGCATACATCATTTCCTCGGGAGGCTTCGAGGCTATCTTAGGGCTTATCTCCCTGGTTATATTGAACCACTGTGAATCTGTGAAGAGTGGATGGATCAAGAGATTAATACTGTATCGAACGTCACCGTCTCCCTGAATGTTCCGACGCGGCCATCTCCGTATTTGTTATATATAAATTGTTCATATCATTGTTCTTTATTAATATATGTAACGGGCGGTCTGTGAAGAGCTTGTTCGGCCACAGACCGCTCCGACTTAAAAGACTGAAATAAATCGTTAGAGCGGTACGGCTAGTGGGAGGGAGACAGACTTGTCCGGCATCCACATGGCGCCGTAGGTCTGCACGTTGCGGACCGCTTTAAGTGGCCTTCAAAGGCCACATCGGGCAGTTAGCATTCGACCGCCAGCCTGACAAGTACTTCTCTCTACACCGCCCGCTCTGACTTCTGAACCACCCGCCTTGTTTTACTTTGACCACTGCTTACCTCCATCGGACTATTGCCTCGGACTGGACCCAATAAGCAACTGCCTCGGACAAGGCCCGCAAAAGTGACGTAACAAGGACAAGGTCCGCAGAATTTGCAAAAGTCGTTTTGTCCACGCAGAGGGAACGGTAGGAGTGCTACCTCCCCTCCCAGCCTCGCTTTCGCCCAGATTGGGATCAGCCGTCCTCATACAGTTTGCTTGTGTGCCAGATTACGTCTGGTACAAATACTGAATCTATAATTTCACATTTAAAGAAATATAAATATTACGTGGTAGCCTTTGCAAACCTGTTTTGTTCATTGAATTAAGTAATATATTTATCCTTCATTTTTTATACGATACCTGTCAACTGCTCGAAGCCATTGAGACTACGACGTCCCTAAATTAGAACTGGAGATTTTCCCATAACCATATCAAGCAACGTTTCTGCTCCGCGTGGTGGAGTCTCATCAGGACGGGACTGAGGCATCTTCCACTCTTGAACTAGGTGCCAATAAACTATAAGCATTAATAAATATTTCTAATTTTGAAAATATTTTCTAATTTTGAAATTCATGGTGGAATACCATTTACAAATATACATATATTTTTTAAAACATTTGTAACTTTTTTTCACTTATTTATTATCGACCGGACCGGTTTCACCCTATCCCTGGCATCGTCAGACTGGCACAATTAAAACTAAATATATGGTATATATGGTAGTATCGATGTCAGGAGTGAGTGACTGCTTTCTAATATTGTTTTTTTTTTATTTATGACTTGAAATTTGTTTTATTGCTGACGGTACTGTTTACTATTGTGTTTTTAAAAACTACTTTCAGGTTAGTTTATTATCCTCTGAAAAACGAATTATATTGTGTTTGTTTACTGAATCTATGGTTTTTTATTAAAAGCTACTTTGGTTTTATTGTACTGTTGTTTTTTAAAGTTTTTTTTTATACCTACTTCAGTTAAGTATCTTTTTTGTATCACTTGTGTATAGGGTGTTATGGTAATACCGGTCCAGCCGAAAATAAATATGTGTAAAAAAGTTACAAAGGTTTTTTAATGAAAAAAAAAATGAACAATACATATATTGTAGATTGTCAATCGATATAAATCTGAAGCCATTTTAAAGTATTAACATAATAATTATATGTATGCATGTATGTGTATGTGTGTGAAAATAAAATGTGTGTGTATTATAATTTTTTTTTTCTACCTTAAGTGTAAACTAACTATAATATTTTTTTCAATGTAGAAAGCCCCCGTTGTCAAACTACTAGAGTAGTTTTTATCGAGACTTTTGTCCTCCTTTGTTCTACTTATTTTTGTATTATTTTATGTCTTGCCACATAACAACCCTATGAGTTATGAAACTCATTTTGGGACAAGAGAAGATTTTACGTTACACAAGTGATAGAAAAAAAACACAACTGAAGTAAAAATAAACCAATTTTCGGAATTGTATATAAGTACAACAAAACCAAAGTAGCTATTAACAAAAATAAAAATACAAAAGTTTTGTAAAAGGGTGTTTTGAAGAAATTGAATGAAATGACTTCTTTAATTAATTTTTGAAAAATTAATGTAAATTAAATTTAATAATGTCGTTATTAAGTTTTGCAAGTATTTTTAGATTTTATTCAAACTGCGGTTAATCAATATTGTGACGACTTATTTATATGATTTTATTTACTCCCACCCCATTCTGATTTGGACGGGTTTTTAAAAATAATGATCAAATTAAATGGAGTTCTTCGAATTAATCACAAAAAAAATTTCTTTATTAAGGTAAAAGTGCTTTGTGGCATCATTTTATTAGTTCTAAATTTCAATTTATAAGTTGTTGTTGATGAATTACAATTATATAAACTTGAAATTAGAAATGTAGTAAAAACATAGTCAATTAAATACTATTAAGCAAAAAAATATTTTAAATTTTATCTTAATTTTTTTTTCACATTGAAACCTTCCTTTAGAATAATTATTTTTATTTTGATGCCTGAGTTGTTCCTTGATTTTGTTTAAACATCTTTTTTATAATATAAATACAGTAATTAATATTTTATGACAAATTATAAGCAAATATTTTTAAACAATTAATTAAAAAAATTACTTTGTATTCACCGCTTTATTAATATACGAGTACACAGATATCTACATGTTTCGAAAGCGATGCTTTCGTTGTCATTGATAAATATAATACTAAAAATAATAATATCAAGTGTACATTAATGAACACAATAATGTAAGAACAGACAAATTATAAAACTTAAACCAAAATTGGTTAAAGTAGGTAAGTAATTAATCAAAAATGTTAATAATTTTCCTTTATAAAACAATGAATAACAACTTTATATAAGAAATTAAAAAAGAAATTACTTTTATTATTAATAGGCACGGCTGCGCGGTCTGTTTCATACAAAACTTAATTTTCGGTTTGAGACCAAAATATTCACCAAAACCTAATGATTTTTTTTAAATTAAAAAGTATAATAAATATCTAGTACGGATGAAAAGTAATTTATTTATTTTTGTTTTATGTTATTATATATAGGCCATTAAAAGAATTGATTTTTCGCGATTTTAGATTCATCTTTAACAATTGTTTGGGGGCTAATGGCGATTAAAAATATTTTTTTCCCCGTCTGCTTTGAAAATATAATGACTTTAAATTAAATTAAAAATGATCAATTTACGTTGGAACACAAATTTGCCTTATATAATTTGAAATGTCGAAAAAACAACAACAGTATTTACACATCAAATATGTTATTTATTTATTTTTTTAAATACAATAAAACCGCAAATAATTTTCTAATTTGCCTATAAAATCATGAAAATTGATTTTTTTTTCATGCTGTATTCTTCAAATTTAAAACAAAAATAAATAAAATAGTTTTCATCCGTTCTAGATATTTATCAAAACTTTAATTAAAAAAATATATTATTCAGTTTGGATGGGTATTTTGGCCTGAAATCCAAAATTAAGTTATGAATGAAACAGGCAGCGCAGCCGTTCCTCATAATATTATTATGAAAATAAATTCAAGAGATGGCTATTTTGCTATTTAAAAAATATATATATATTATTTATTGACCCCTCAAATTGAATATCAATCTTTTGAGAAATTATAAATATTTTTAACATTAATTCACTATTATTTACCTTTTCCCATCACGCATTATTTTTTTGGCTACGCTTATTACAGTGAGAGAAGCAATGGTTTCGAAACATGTTGATATTTATTTAATAAATAGTGATTTTTACAAAATTTTGTGATCATTTATTTAAATAAAATGGTTTAAATGAAAAAAAAGTAATCTAACTAAGTAAACAGTATCACAACACTTACAGATGTGTGTAGGTTTTATTGGAATTAGTGTAGGGAAAACAGTCGGATTGGTGTGCATATCCAACTTGTCCACCGTTTTTAAGAAATGTGTGGGAAGGGATCGAACAATGGACTTGACTAAAGAAAGAACTGTTGGAACTGTTCACTTAGTATTGGGAAAATAGGGTACTCTTGGATATTACCGCCAACGCCTTTTCAAAATTCAATATCTCAAAAACTGTTTGGATTAAAAAAACACAAAACCTTATAATTATTACATAATGTAGGTACTATAAATTTTGGCTTTACTTTGAACATTTTTAAATGTCTTTAAAGAATTATGCATAACGTGTATCCTTTGACTTTAAATATAAAGAGTTTGATTTGATTTTGCACAAATTAAAACGGATTCAATGGGCAGGAAGCCAAAAGTTTTATTGAATATTTACAAGATCAGTTAGGTACGATGTTCAGGAGTTCGGGAAAACATTAAAAGGTTGAAATATTTGATTCTAACTTTTGTCCTAGGTACTCGTAAAACAGAACCCTTCCTTATAATTGTTAATATTATGCAATAATAAATTAATATTGAACATGAATAAACAAAGTTAGAATTTTTTAAATGCCGACTACTTACTCACATATTTGCGAATATTGTCTTTTTCGTTTTTTTTTTCTTTTCTTGTTCTCAGACAATATGTATTTATATTTAATGCCGATTCTGAATATATAACTTTTATTATATATAATTATACGTAGAATTTATAAATCGTTGTTAAAAAGTGAATAAAAAATCATCTCTTCAAAACGCTTTGTTATGTTGGTACCATTGCATTTGGAACCTCTGTTTTTGGATTAGTGTGAAAATAAATAAATATTGTTAGATTTTGTTTCGTATTTTTAATATGTTTTTTTTTTTAAGTTTTGGGGCAATTTTAACTTTATTTGAGTGACTTAAAGCTCTATAATCGTGGTTCAATATAAAAAACTATTATTATTGAAATAAATTAGAGTATTCATGAGCAACCCAATTATTAATACGGATATTATGATATTATTAATGCTCAACACTAGTATTATTCCGCGAGTTAAAGTTTCTAAAAGGGTACATAATTTTATTACTTATGTTTAGTTATGGTTTACTATGAATAGAATATAAAATTATGTACGGTAAAGCTCATTGTTGTTTTGACATTTGCCATTCTATCCTCAAAACTGATCAAATTTAAAAAATTATCTTAAATATAAAAACTAACTTTAGAAAAAAACGAAATATACTGGTATTTTAGTTGGAACGTCACTATTGATAAAAAAATAAATATATCGGACTGGAGTTCCTTATTCGTTAGCGACTATTCATACATTTCGTTATAATAAAAAAGAGGTTATCATTTCCGGATGGCATTGACTCCCAGTTAATGCGTCCAAATAAAAACATTCTTGTGTATATTTTGCTCAACTTCCATTCCACCAAATAATAATATTTGGATGATTTGTAGAGCATCGTTTTTGTAAAAAAAAACATTATGGGCGCTGTACAAATATTATTTCCTATTTTTTATCTAAAATTATGTACAAACACACACATAAATATATACTTACCTGCAGCTGGCAGATCGCTTCAGATGAACACAGTTTTATTAGAAAATTTAAGCTTAAAGATGATATGATTTTTACAGCTGCTATTTTATCCTCCTTTTCTACTGATGTTTCATTTATTAGCAGAAGAAGAGTTATTGGGTATATTTATAATTTTTAGTACTGGATAATATTTATGAAATTAACTAAAAAAGCGTAAGAAGTTTTTAATGGATTTAATTTTTTTTTAAACATTTAGTTATTTACAGTGTTGTGTGCTGTGGACGCTTAGTCTCACCGTTTTACCACAACTGCCGAATCTTGCCTTTTTTACACATTTAGTTATTTACAGTGTTGTGGGCTGTGGACGCTTAGTCTCACCGTTCTACCACACCAGCCGAATCTTGCCTTTTTTACACATTTAGTTATTTACAGTGTTGTGTGCGGTGGACGCTTAGTCTCACCGTTCTACCACAACAGCCGAATCTTGTCTTTTTTACACATTTTGACGGCCTCCATGGTCGAGGGGTAAGACTCTCGACTACGAATCCGAAGGTCGCGGGTTCAAATCCGCGTGCGCAAGTAAATTTTGTTTAATTAATTTGTGCCCTTTCACAATTAATTAATTTAAGAGTGTAAGATACTCTCAGTATCGCCCTGGTGAAAGACCACAATTCAGAATTGAAACGTTACTTGAAATGGCTTTTAGCCGTGTTTGGTGACCAGGTCTGAATAGCCAGGCATTTTCCCACCTTCCTCTTCCCCTTCTCCTTCTCCTCCCCAACACCTTCGGCCTCACAACATTCCCCAATCGGGGATGCCATAGTCTCACTGGCTCCAGACTTTTTTCAATTTTTATTTGTAAATGATAAATTCTAAGACTCTTGTGCGGTATTCATGTAAAAACAAGCATTTAGTTATTTACAGTGTTGTGTGCTGCAGACTATTATTCTCACCGTTCTACCGCACCGTTCCTTTGTCTATCGCGGGCAAATTACCAGTGAATTCGAGTGTTTTTTTTTTGTTATGTGTAGGATTTTGTTTTTGTATTAACTTTATCACGGGTGCAGTACTTGGATCATCCAAGTTAATTTTTTTTTAAATTGTATAATATTAATTACATACAATGGGAACTTGTACCCGCTAAGTCACTGCAAGTAGCTTGTCAGCAGGAGCTTAGTTCGACAATATTATATAATACAACAATAAATAACAATCATCATACAAATATAGTGCAATAATAGAACAATATAGGTGCATGCATGTTGTAATCAATGTACACATGTTGGAAAAAAATGAAAACAGCATAACAGTTTTGTTATGCAGATTTCACGGATAGTCCATTTACTTTATCGATTTGAATAATATTATGAAATTATCAAATTATCAGCAAGTATTAAACAAATAGAGATTTTTTTTTAAACAGTAGTATAGTTTTGTTACAGTGAGGATAGACATAATAAAATAGTAGCTCTTAAATAATTTTTAAGATACCCGCAGCTATCAAGGAGATATACAATCAAGGAGACCATCATATTTGTTCAATAGACAATATAAGAAAGAGCAAAATAGGGTAAATAGATATATGATCTTCTAATTCGTTCTTCATGAACAATTCTCTACCGACTGTTCAAAACATTTCATCACAATTTAAAAAAAAACTGTCTTATAATTTCCACTTGGTATTGAATGACGTTCGTGTTTTTAACTGTAATTTATTTTCTGCCATCTATGTAAAACAATTCAAAGCTTCAAGTTCAGCGCTTACTCGCCAATATAGGCGCCACTGTACGGACGAAAAATAAGATGATACAAGAATTATTATTTGACCACAATTTCCGTGCTTTTTTCCGACTATCGAAATATGCAATAGGTAGGATAATGACTTCAACTAATTATATCTATTGAAATCAATAAATAAACTTTTTTTTAAATCATTGTAAGACGTAAGTTATTCAAGTTAGTGACCAAATTACTGATACATTTATAATTTTGTTTTCAACTCTGCAAATAACTCTTTTTATTTATTTATAAAGATAATCACTCTATTTGTATGTTATATTGATAAAAATGTAACCGACAATTAAATTTCCTTTCTTCAGCAATTTTTACATGGGTAGTACTATTCATAAAAGAATTCATTTTTTTATTCGATTCTGTAGAAATCTGAATGAATTTGTTTTCACCACGCCATTTTTTTGTTTGTTTTATTGTGCAGTGCTCTATTTTCATGAAAAAGTCCGGTTAGTCGAGCAATATTTAGTGAAACTATGACGAATACGAGCAGTCAGTTATTTTATCAGTCAGCGAAGCACTATAAAGCGTGAGTTACGATTGTGACATAACCTCGCTCAACAGTTAACGTTAACGCCGACGCCAACGCGATGGGAACTTAATCGCTAAAAGAAAACTATGCACGAAGGTTGGTGCGAATATCTATCACCCACAACTGTTTTATATTTCGGTCTCCTACCGCCTAAGTGATTTTCTGTGATTTATCGACAATTTCATATGGTCACGCCACGCGCGGTTATATCATTATTTTATTTTTGGCCTAGTTTTATAGGTACCCTTATCGCGAGCATCGATAAATGTACCGGGGAAGTATAAATTATGCCACGTGTTCCTCATGTTTTGTCGACTATTGTGATTGCGCCGGGCTGGGGTTTGCTGGTCCCCTAAATCACCTATGTGTTGTTTGGCGAAGGGCGAAGGCGAATGGCGCAGGGGACCTAACCTAAAAGATCTCAGACGTGGTGTAGGTTTGCAGGTGACATCAGGAATAGTAGATACAAATAATATCAAATATATGTCACTAGCTGCCGTGTACCCGGCGTTACTCGGGGTTATGGGAGCACAGGATGGAGAATGATAGAAATGACGTCGCGTTGTATGTCGTTAAAATTATTCCTCAAATGTTTATGAAAACTTTATCAAATGTCTCATAAGATTTAGATAATCGCCATTTTAATGGAAATTGATATGAATGCTCTTTGACTGTACAGAAATTTTTGACTGTTTTTAACATTAAAAATAAATAATAATTTTATTTACATTTTTGATTAATTACTTACCTACTTTAATAAAATTTTGTTTATGTCTATAATTAGTCTATTCTTACATTATTGTGTTCTATGTATCTCATATGTCCATACTTGACATCATTATTTTTTAGTATTCTGTATGTCCTGATGAGGAAAGCTTCATTTTCGAAACATGTTGATATGTATACATTAATCAAGTGTTGATTACAAAGTAATCCTTAATTCATTTATTAAAAATAAATTTTATTCAAAATCCCTTTTTCGGTAATGAAAACCCTTGTATTATAAATTCGTCTTGTTAGAATTACAAAAATAATCGTCTCTTTTTAACCATTTATATTGTTGTGTAAATGGAAATGTCAGGGAGAGGGGAAATGGGAAAGAGGAAGGTTAGGTAGGAAGAAAGCCCCTAAGTTGGAAAGCCAGGGTGGGGAAAATGAAAGCCAAGTTGGGTGACAGTGTTGTGAAAAGGAAGGGATGGAGGGGAGGAAGGTTGGGTTACAGGGGAAGTTATGGGAGACAATTACAATCTGCAGGACTTACCTTGGAGATGGCCTCTTAGATGTGAAGTCTGCTCCGGACATCAGCCTAGCTCAGATCGGCAGGGGCGTCAGCTTCTCATCGTACAGGGTCGTGGATCGATCGCAATCTTATAATTGGGTTGAGGGCGTTTCAAATTCTACGATAAAAGAGTACAAGGAAGTGCTTTCATGCTCGAGGTTAATTGTAAGCTCAGACAAACATTGAAGGTTAAGAACAATCGAGTAGTTAGTAAAAGGTCTTAATCTAGGTATGATTCTATTGTAATATCTCTCTTTCTGATTCGAATCACCATGTTGAGTGCTTTGTCAGCAAGTGGCGAGTCTAGCTGCGGGTTTCAAACCGCATGCCTAGTACTTGGCGGTAAATAACTAGTAACAAAAATGGCCGCATCTTTTCAGAGACGCAGTTATCTCTTCGGGCTCCAGACGGGAAGTGATGCGTTTCAAGGGGCCGCAAGCAACACCGCCGAGCTGCCGAGGCGCTCGCGTCGCTTGCTGCTGCTTGTTAATTTTGATCTGATTGGTTTGTTTTAGGCGCAAAGTCGCTTGATTGGTTAATTATGGAGGGAGATGGTGCGATTGCTTGCCGGGCTCATTTGCCAAGACGAGTAGCTAGAACTCATCTTAGGGCCATCCTTTCGTTACATAACAATATATACTGTATTTTGTATGACTTCATGATTCAGATTGGCTGATTCTGAAAATTTTTGCGTCTAGTCTTACAAGAAGAAGAACCTGAAAAGGTTCATTATTTGATATTTTTCCTTTAAAAAATAATATACAATTTCAATTTACATTGCCTGAATTTCACTTCGAAAAGAAATGGGGTCTAATTTTTCTTCTACAAACCCGAAAAGGTATAAAAAATTGCGGGTATTACTTAGTAAAGTTAGCCAGAAATAATTGACGCATTATGGGCTGACTCGAAGAGTTGATTTGATTGATCGATTGATTTTTTTTAAAGAATTCTACAATTTTCGTACTCCCCGTTTAGAGTTTGTTTTAAGATCGAAAAAAAATGGTCTTGCCTATCATGGAAATAATTTAATAAATCAATTAAATTAATAATAACTAATATTTACTAATAATTGAATTAACAACTTTACTTTGTATTCACCACTTTATTATTTTATTTAAGTAGTAATTTTTTTAATTGATTTACTAATAATGACGCCACAAAGTGAATACCAATCTTTTGAAGAAAATATAATAATAATTGCTTTGTTTTTAAACCACTGTTTTTATATGTAAATATCTACATGTTTCAGAAGCAAAGCTCCCCTCTTCAGGATAAATTATTTACCTAATAAAAATAATGATGAGTATAGACAAATTATAAATAATTATTTGTCTAGTCATATTTTTTTATAGGTAAATTGTTTACCCTGAATAGGGGAGCTTTGCTCCTGAAATATGTGGATATTTACATATTAAATGCAGTGGTTTTAAACAAAGTAATTATTATTAATAAATGAATTAAAATATCATTTGTAATCACTACTTTATTAATATATACATATCAACATGTTTCGAAAGGGAAGCTTTCCTCATCAGGACATACAGAATACTAAAATTAAGATAATAATAATTATTAATTTCTTTTTCAAGAAATGATAGTAATAATTATTAATTAATTTTTAAAAAATTATAATTATTACAGCGCCCTTGAGGTGATTTTTCAAAAAAACGGCGCTATACAAGTCATCCAACTATTATTATTATTATTAATTTAATGCACATGACTTCATATAGTTATTTTACATCATTTTAAGTAATAAAAAATTTAATCTCTATATATTCAACATACTTTCAAACCGTATATATATATATATATATTTTAAATGCGTTAACTAAATTAATTCAATAGTTTTGTAGGTATATATATGGATATCCATGAATGAGGTAACCTCATGAACCAAATGAACAACACCTTTAAAATGATCATAACATGTCGTTACTTATAAATGAACCCCGTTAATATTCTAGGCAGATTTCTTAAAGCGCAAAACAAATTCTGGCACACGAATAATAGCTAACTAACTCTTCGCAAATATAGGCACAAATGATAGAACACAAAGTACTATATATTATCTTGCACTCCTTGCATTTTCAATACAAATATCCTAAAATATAATATTATTCTGCTGACTTAACACTGTTACTCTTTACGTGGCCCGAATTAAGTGCTAAATTAAGAAAAAAAACTGTGGATACAAAAAAAAAGCCGATAATACAAGGTTACAATGTTAAAAAAAAAGAAATCTTCATACCGATAAGCAAAGACTAGAAACCATCTGTTCGGGCTAATCTAAAGTACTGGACAAAGCTCTACCCAATGATATATTATTAGGTCTGATAGGAATCTCGTGAAAGCTCCGGGAAGCTGCAGTGGAGTTCGAGCCGGGCCGGGCAGGGCCGGTGGGACCGACTGCGACTGGGGGACAAATAGCGAGCTTTCGCATCCCGCGCGCGATTGGCCAAGCATTTAAAGATAATTACTCTTTTCGCTCCTCCTCTCCTGATACTTAGGTACGCGGTACATGGGGGAAATGTGTTATCAATCATCACTGTGTTGCAGTAAGGAATGGATTAAAGGAAGAAACGTGACTATTTGTTTTTTTTTGTTTGATAATTTAATTGAATTAACTAAAGTTGCCAAAAAAATATTAACGGTTTTCTTTATTACGTCCTCAAAACAATGTATAACTTCAGGTCTGCGTACTGAGAGGTGCGTATTTTATTCAAATCCTACCCTATCCTCTCAAAAATATGTATTGAAAAGTAATTATAATTGTTAAATTAATCAGTGATATAGGTAATGGATTCAGAACCCAGCAAATAATATAAGGTATTATTAAAAGAAGTTATTAGACAGTTATCATATTGCATTAAAAGAATATGTCTACATAATACTAGAAATAAAAACAATATGGCATATTTGAAGGAGTTCGACTATCTTTATTCATGGCCTAAGAAACTTGACGTTTTTAAGCCGTTATTTTCCGTTTAGCAGTGAAAAATTTCTAATGCAATATTCTTTGCAAAATATCGTTTCGCGAACACTTTATTTTAATACCCAAAGACGGGATCCCCTAAGTAACTTGCCCGATATAGTGCTTACCACTTACTTGCATATGCACTATGGAAAAGCTCGTTTTTATAGCTCAACTCTCCCTTTGTGTCGCTTGAAAACGTAGCGGGTGCTAATGTCGTACTTCTGTTTCATGAGTTTTACATTTTGGCAGGAACAGGAACTGGTGGACAAGGTATGTGATCTTTTATTTTCAACATAATAATATAATATAACGTCATTCCTTTTTCTAATGCTCTGAATTTAAAAAGGCATTTGTTCAGAATTCTAATATTTTAAAGGTACTTTAATGAATAAGTATATATATATAATGTTATTTACTCATAGCGTGGGTAGATTTAGAGAAGTAAAAAAACTAAATAAATTATGCTGATACGAATTAAATATGAGGTGGAATATTAGTACAAAATAATATAAAAGATTTTTGTTCTATAAATAACTATCTAAATATCACGCTGTTTCCCCGCGAGGATAGACCACCAAATAACTCGATCTTGGCACATACTTCTTGCTTCATTCATATTCATACATTATCTCATATGTTCCCTTCTGTTATTCCGATTCTTGACATAGTATGACTCAAGTATTTTATTCACTCGAACGTGCCATATCTTCCTTGGGCATTTCCGACTACTTCTACCTTTCACTTCTAGGTCATATATTTTCCTTACACTCCTTTCATCGCTCATCCGCTCTACATACTCAAACCATGTGATTGGTCCTTTCTTAATCATACCCTTGAATTCTTTCCAAATCTCCAAATTTTTCACACTATCATACATGGGCTTACCACATAGAGGCCTCAAAGATCTGTTTTCTAGAGCACTTGGTCTACTTTCATTCATTGTGCGTTGCTAGCTTCGCTTCCTTGGGTGTATTTTCATTAGTTTATCACAATTCATTGATCCTAGACAAGAGAGAATGTAGATCTTCCATAGTATTAAAAATCTAGGCCACATCATCAGTATTCTTCCATTATATCCACACAAAATATTAGAAGATAGAATTAGGAGCTCCAGTGAAAAATATAATGGCTTTAAAAATATGTATTCGTATAGAGCAGCAAATGCCGATTCTGAATATATAACTTTTATTGTAAATAATTATACGTAGATTTTATAAATCTTCATATAAAAGTGAACTAAAAACCGTACCATCAAAACACCATGTTCTGTTGGTACCACTGCTTCTGACGTCACACGTGCCATTTTTGAGCCCAACTTAACTTGATAAGTTTTTTTCCGCTCTTAATATTTTATACGGCTTATAATTTTGCTGTTTACAGTGTTCATTTTGCCCGTAAAATCATTGTGTTTGTTTATTGCGACTACTTGAAAGTTTTTGCTTGAAAATTCATAGCAATTTTAACGAATTTGTCTACGACAAAATGGCCCTTGAATAATACGACAATATTATTGGCACTTTGGTGATTATTTCTTCAGTTATTCTGAAAGCGGAGGATTTCTAATGATAACTAATAATATTTTCTAACCTCAAACCTGTTATTTCTTATGATGCGTAACATATTTAGTTTTATTTCAAGCCATTGAAGGTACCACGACCTACAAAACATTGCATATTTGTCTCGCAAAACATCTACTGTCATTTTTTGTCAGGCCCGTGACAGGCGCGTGTTTGGAAAACGGCTAGAGGCTTAATAACGCAAGCGATTGTAATTTCCCTTTCATGTATGATTCAAAGCACTAAAGGTTAAAATCGCATCCAAAATATTCTAACCAGATGGTAACAAAGTGCAAGAGGAATAGTTCTGTATCATTCCCGTTTTTTGTGATATTACCTAATATTGATATATTAGTCTGTCGGTATTATGTTATTTATAGTGGGTCCTTTTTCACCTCATTTTTGGGATGATTGATTAATTCTTCTGCAATTTACTTTCGCATTATGAATTCTCCTGACACTCCTATTTTTTTATGCGAATACTGCACAAGAGTCCCAACTGTCCGAAGCCAGTAAGACTATGACATTCCTTATTGGGGTATGTTGTAAGGGTAAAAGGTATGGGGAGGGGAAGGCGATGGGGAAGAGGAAGGTACCGGGCTATTCAGATCTAAGTACTAAGTACGGCTAAAGCCATTTCAAGCATCTTCCACTTTGGAACGCACCATAAATATACTGTATATATTATTTTTAACGAATTAATTGCAAAACGACGCAGATTAATTAAATCAAATTTACATGCGCACGCTGGGATTTGAACCCACAACCTCCGGTTTTGTAGTCGAGATTTGAAAAAAAAAACAATTTCGAACTTCTGTTTTTGTCGATTTTGAATCCCTAATAACAAATTTTTCGGGAAAAATCATTTAATACTTTTTGTAGACCTAATAGGGTCTGGAACATAACCGTTTAAAATTTCGTAATATTTTGTCATTTCTGGCTATTTTTATAGTTTTTTTCATTGTTGACAACGAAGGAATAATTTTTATGGAAATATCAGCGATACCAAAGATTTATTAATATAAGTTAATGCTTCGAGCACGGTCAGTAACGCCATCACTTATTATCGATGTGATAGACTGTGTATAGTTAGTGATAAGATGGACAGCATAATATACCACTAGTACCGCTATGCTATATGTTAAATATCCTATGTCACATTGTACATTACGTGTATTATGTTATGATTTTAACTTATAAAACAAAATTTGCGCAACACACTCCATTTTTTCTTTTAATTAAACCACCAACTCTGTAATATAATCATGTAAACCATTTTATTATTATTATTATTTTAAACATCTTCTTGTGACACTTTAGGAAACATTACTGTGTAAATATATAACCATCTGAATGCAATATGTACACTCAGCTTCTCTACACAAGCATTGATTAAAAGAGAAGTATAAAATTGCAATGAATTAAATTGTACTAAATTTCAATGATAAAAAAGAGCATTGGAAAAAAAACATTTGTACAGCGTTCTTTATGTGATTTTCGCCAAAATGGCGCTATAAAAATCATCAAAATATTATTATTATTATTATCACGTACCAAATCATTATTCAATAGATATGATTACCAAAATATCGTTTAATATCTCGGAACGGTCAGAACGCTAATATCTGTGGACCCGGTATATATCAGATATGCGGCGGTATCATAATACCCATTTCTGTTACCAACATATACCCCAGTCTTTCAGATTAGGTTTTAAAAAAGTTGGATTTGGACTTTCTTTGAACGCTGATAAATTGTTAATTAGTTGCGGATATGAATGTATTTTTGAACTTTGGTACAATGCACCTACAATAGTAAAGATACTCTGACATTCTACAATGTTTCCTTGAATTAAACGCAGTTAAATTGGAGTATAAAGTTCTCGAAGTTTTGTATGAAATCCATACAATATCGATTACCCGCTATTGAACCGCTAATCCGACTGCTCGTGTGACTTAGATTTCGTGCGTTTTGGTGGGCTTAAAAAAATTGAAACTTTAACAATTATTTTAACCATGAAAACGAACTTTTAAAAAAAAATTAAGGAAAACAGAAAATTAAGTTAGGATGTCAACATTAATAAAAAAAATAAAAAAAATGGACTGGAGTTCCTTATTGTATCAATGCCGTCTCCAATTGGTGTAAAAATAACTCATCCGCTTTTTTCGGAAACTGGCAAAGTTTTTTTTTTGTACTTTATCTACATCATTTTACCCATAAATGTAGAGATTCGGTTCCCTACGACTTATCATATTTTATAACCGACATATTTACAATTGTACCTATGCCGCTGGATAAGAGTTAAACGGACAAGTGTTAATATTTGCATTTCTCTCTGCGTGTTCATATTATTACCTCTATACTGGTTACAACACTCATGTGGTGTGAAAAGCAATAAAAAAATATTTTATAAAAAAACACTTTGTTATAAACCAGGAATATATTTTATTTTTCGCCAACCGGTTTCGTTTAGCTCAAGCTTCGTCAGGGGAAATATAATAACTAAAGAATAATACACGGTTTTCGATTATATATAGTTACTGAATATAATAGAGTGAAATAGAGAGAACACAAAAGAGAGAGAAAAGAGAACAAAATATTAAAGGTTGACAGCAATAGAATAGTACTATCTGTATGAGAGAGACAACATTAAAATTTTATAATAATATTTAGTAAATACAACGGTATAATGGGAACATAATGAAGCCATTAAAGAGAGATAATGCTACAATATTTATACAAAAAGCAATTATTAATGGAAAACAGACTACTTGATTACAAAATAACAATTAAACGGATGACTGAAGTAACATAACAACGGTATCCATAACGACAGGAGGTGGAAGTTAATAATTGATAAGCTGAGTGATACGTAAGTCAATCTTATCAATGTTACTATAGAATATTATCTTTTTTATACTACACAATTTTAAATGCATTTTTTTCATCGTATCACCAACCAGTACTTCCACACAATCAAACACAAATACATACTCTCTTTGTGCTTAATTATTACACTTTCTTCTAGATATATTATATTACCATACTGTCGATACTAGCTTCCCTCCAATTTCGTATATTAGCATTTAATATGAACTAAACTTGTTAATTTGACTGTCCTAAATCGGGATTTTTTCTTAGTAGGACAGTTTCTAAAATGTTAACAATAATAATAATAATAATAATAATAATAATAATATAAGCAATAATAATAATAATAATAATAATAATAATAATAATAATAATAATAATAATAATAATAATAATAATAATAATAATAATAATAATAATAACCATAATAATAATAATAATAATAATAATAATGATAATGATAATGATAATAATAATAATAATAATAATAATAATAATAATATACAATAATAATAATAATAATAATAATAATAATAATAATAATAATAATAATAATAATAATAATAATAATAATAATAATAACAATAACAATAATAATAATAATAATAATAATAATAATAATAATAATAATAATAATAATAATAATAATAATAATAATAATAATAATAATAATAATGATAATAATAATAATAATAATAATAATAATAATAATAATAATAATAATAATAATTGTGTGGACGTACTGGTTGGTGATACGATGAAATACATACCAAAAATCATGAAATTTTGTTTATATTTTGAGTTTCCCTAGTAGACTTTCTTTGCTTTGTTTGCCCATTCTAACTAGATCTATATGTAGTCCATGTGCATTGCATGGAAATAGCCGCCAGACCATAAAAGCCTTACGTTCAATGTAGCACTTCCTGAATTCCTCGAATTAATTACATTCGTTTGCTTTCTATTGTCACGTCTAGCCGTAAAATATCTCCAAGGCTGTTTACGTCCGGGCAAATATTATTTCATGGCTTTTTCCTTAATCGATTTGCGCATCAATCTCACACTTCTTCATCTTTACAGCATTTTTATTGTGTGATTTCTGACACACGGTTCGGAATAAATCGTAATCCGAGTAAATTCTTTGTTTTTTCTTCTCGGAAAAACCTTATTTCGAGTATGGGATTACCGTATTCTAAGAGAGATGCTACAGTATTCCATGTTCAGAAATTCAGAACAATTTCAGTTCTGCAATAATAATAAACCCTTATCATTCCCCGAATTACCGATATCCCCGAGTGAGGGGGAATGCAGTGATGGAAGAACGTGCACGCCATCTTAAGATGACACTAAACTTTGGTCAGAAAATAATACAGAAGTTATTGTGATGAGATATTTTCAATCCCACCTTTTTAGGGATAAACCCTTCTTGCTTTTATATCTTCAATGGGGCGAACACATTCAAGTTTTTGTGATGTTAAAATAACTCTAATAAAGAAGAGAATGTTCAAAGGGCAAAGTAATATTTATTAATCTTAAAAGTGTTACGTGCGTACAAATATATTTAAGCGATCGTTACAAGATTTTGATGTAATAATAAAGAGTCTACAGAATATGGTCGATCTTAAAAATAATGGTATTCCACATTTCTATTTCAAACTTTAATTAAACTTAACGAAAGCAACGTATTTATTTCATTTTCTCGTCGGAAAAAACACCTCGTTACAGCGCTCTGGCAAAGTGAAAAGCTTTTCATTCCATCTCCAGAGCTCCGATGGATGGTGGCGGCGGGAGCGGGGTGCGGAGGCTGGGGGTCCAAAACGAGAAGATAAAGGGCAAAACGGAGAGAGAGCAATACAAGCCAAGCGACAGAGAGCCAGCGGGAGAGGGATGCAAGGCTGCTATTGCGACATAGTGAATGCGAATGGCCATGTGATCATCTGTTCCGATAATGTTAGTTACTTTTGGCGAAATTAAAATCCATCAACATTCTGCGGAATGCTTCCACAGCCGCTACCGCTGCTACAGCCATCACCTCGGCTGGCGTTTGGTCGGGGACCGGGGAATCGGGAGTCGAGAGTCCTTTGGCTCTGCTATCTTTGGACTACTCCACGTATCTCATGTTATTTAGTACTCTACTCCGAATGAAAGGTTTGCAGGGAGAATTTAATCACTTTTCTTTTGTTCTCGATCCACTGCTGGACCCGCTTCTTCGAACATCATTTGTCTTCCTTGCCATATGAAATAACTAACTGTCAAATACATATTTTATTTTTAAAATGTTTTTACGTGAATTCAAAATTCACTTACATTTTTTCCTCCAAACAAGGTCAGAAGTCACTGAGTATATTACATCAGGTACGTCTCTTAACATTTCGTAAATTTATAATCAAATGCGTAATGTACATAATTACTATTTTCATGGTGTTGCTAATCTTATAGAAAGTATAAAAATGGTTTTTAATTTAATATGTATTTTCAGAAAAATGTTTAATTTACTTTAGTTATAACGTCATTAGTTATTACACTTTTTGATATAAAGTTAACGTGTAGGAAAACCATTTTGGTTTCATGTGTAAAAATATCATCATATATCAATATATTACGTAATTGGATACTTCACTTCATTGATGAAAAGGTAACGTCTAGGGAAAAAAATGGTTTAATATGTAATAATATCATTCAGTTATTACGTTATTAGATATTTCACTTTCTTGATGAAAAGTTAAGTCTTGGAAAAACTTTTTTTTGGTAATGCTACAAAGAGCTTTCTAATAATGTGTTCATACAATTTTAGAAAAGTCTAGAAAATAAAAGTAAATAATATAAAATTGTGTTAAAGTTATCCTTCTGACTGACTTCTCGCTCCATCGTCGGTGTTTAATGATCATTGAATTGGATTTCTTTTTATTCCCCAATCATTAGTTCATACCGCTTTACCGTGTGCACGGAGGAGTTGCAACCCCAATAATATCTCCGCCTGCAATATTTGATCTGAGGCTGTCGACGCCGGGAGGCTTAGAGACTTTTTACCCCCTAAGCTTTTAGGGGATGTTTATCGTTAGTTGTGTGTATGATTTTTGTAGCGGCTTAAGGCTTTATCTGGACTTTTAAAAGAATCTTTACGAAAATATTTTTTTTTGCTTTTATTCAGAGATTATCACAAAATTTATTCGTGTTTAAGTGATGTCGACAACTATCTCAAAAAGAAATAGCTGTCACACGAAACTCTTCATTGTGAAGATTTAATAAGTAATTCATATATTATGAACTAAATAAATATAATTGTACAAATTAAACACAAACGCAATAAAGGGGGTCTAATCACAGGATCTCTTAGAGTTTTTCGAGAGATGAATAACATATTGGAATGGTGGGTCTTTACGATGAAAGGAAGGAGTGACATTGAGTTTCGAAAGTACCCTTTCTGAAGGAAACCGTTAAATTATCCCACATGTAAGTTTATCAACAAAATAATTTAGAAAATGAATTAAAAATTACATTGTAATCTATTAATTGTTTTTGTGTTTTATTCGTAGAACTCCATTTATTTATTATTTTAATTTAATGTAAATCAAATTTAATAACGTTATTATTAAGTTTGCAAAAAAAAATACACTGTAATCGCCACTTTATTAATAAATATATATGGACATGTTTCGAAAGCAGTGCTTTCCACATCAGGAATATAGAGAATACTTATAATACGTATATAATTATCGCTTTAGAAACATGATGAAATGTATATTTTAATAAAGTGGTGATTATAAAGTAATTATTCATTAATTTATTAATAATAACGCTACAAAGTGAATACCAATATTTTAAAGAATTTATTACAAAATAGATCACTTATTTACAATCTGTAAATGTCAACGTACGAAAATGTTGGACACGCGCTTGACACATCTTTCGGCTCTGCATCTGTGCTGAAAAAATGGGCGACGAATGTTTGCAGATTCCACACATTCCATTGATATGCCGTAATATGACGTCTAAATAAGAATAATAAATGTTTATTCCGGTATGTGGGGAAGTTAGTGCAGTCGCACATATTCTACACAACAATATACATACGATAGTTATAAAAACATACAAAGTATGTACAAAAGTTTAAAAATTAAATAATAGTAAGAGAGTGGGTGAATGATACATGACACATAAAACAAAAGTTTAAATAATACATTTTTTTTTACAGTACATTAAAATAAAGCCTTTAAGGTGCTGCGGCATTTCAATTGTGAGGGACCAATATCTTTCTCCGAATTATTCTAGCATTTACTTTCACATCAAATTTATTTAAAAAAAAAAACAACTATGCTTCGATGCTGGAGGCTGGACTGAAACGAGCCTCCATGATGAGGATATTTCAGGATCTGTTTATTCTTTTCCTCATTCCTGCCATCCATCTTATAAGGGCAAAATCGGAAACTCGCACGTCCGTGAACGTACTGGAAGTGCTGCAGTATCTGGGGAGGCCAAACATTATGCGGAAGGCGTTATTGTAATATACACGAAGTCTTACCATACTTTTCTTTTTTAGTTTGCTCAGAGTTCGCACGTATACAACGTTGCGCAGAAGGCAAGGAAGCGAAATATATCTGAGATTGCAAACTATCCCCGCTAAGATATGGGAATCTTTGTTTTTTTTCCTTTAATGAGATTCGCAAAATAATATTTTATTAAATAATACGCGTGGAAAAATAATTGAAACAGAAGACTCCACCTTCTGTTATTTAATAATCCTTCGTGTGTTTTTTTACGATGGGGTTTATTATTTCTTATTTTTATATGTGCAAAAAAATACGTGTATATTGGCGGTGTAGGACCTACTTATTATACCCCTGCAACTCCCCGCTTGTTCTAATTAACGAAAGGTGGTTTACAAGCGAGCTTTGCGGGGGTCACACTGGGAAAAACATAACAGGCACCGATTGAAAAATTTGTTTCGCCATAAAAACAGTACTATAATAAAACATTTTTGAGTTTTAAAAATGCCTGCATTAAGTGTTCGCTTCCCATTTTAGACGTTTTTGAATAGCGAAAAATGACATCGACCCCCCGCGAGCCAATGGCAGATACGGTGGTCAATGACTGTCTGGAGAAATTAGATGGGAGCACCGTCCCCAACAAAGATTCCATTCAAATGATTGGAGTGAGTATTTCAGACCAGCTCGAGTATCGGGGCTCTATAGAAGCCCGAGTAAATCTGACTTCCAAGAAACTGGGAGTGACGTATAGGACTAGCAGATTCTTCAAAGTGACCGACTGCTAATTCTATATAAATCTAAAATACGTCCAACAATTAAATTTGGAAGTCACTTTTGTCCTGGAGCTTCCAATTACTTAATAAACCCGCTCGATTCTGTGCAGAGGAGGGCAGTTTGTCTGTTGACAATCAGTTGTTAACAGACCGACCATCTCTGATGCACAGACGCAATGTAGGTATGCGGAGGCTGTTCTACAGATATTTCAATAGAGCCTGTTCGAAGAAGCTAGCGGTGTTGATCTGCGGTGCACTTGCGTGAAACTTGATGGACCAAAGCGGAACATCCGTTCACTATTGATGTCGGCTTCGTGAGAACGAGTCTTTTCGCCAACTTGTTTTTGTGGAAATCAGCTCGTATGTGGAAAGAGCTACCGGGATTTGTCTTTCCTCCAGTATTCAATCTTGGCTTATTCAAAGCCCGCATTAACAAATCCATTCCTACAGCCCCCTCCTTAACCCGCCTCACCATTTTTTCCAACCGGGTAGTGATATAATTTCCCTATTCTCTGTACATACAGGGGCGCTTTTGTGAGGTGTCACATAAAAAAATCGCCATGAAATCGCTATTGGACTACTACGCTTTATTACACATTATGTTATTAATATCAGAATGTTAATTTTCAATACCCCTTGGCAAATGGATCAGACTAACCTGCCTGCTAAGATACATCTTAGCAGGCACTTCTTGCATCGTCCATACTATTATATAACATTTAATAACATTTTATTGATCCGACTCTTTGGTCCGAATCTAGTATTTAATGAAAACGTACACGTCACATATTGTTTCAGTCGCACTATCACAGGGCAGTTGGTTAGTATATGTCTGTATCTGAAACAGAATGCAATAGAAAATGTACTACTTAAGGTGAACTTCATACAAAACTTAATTTTGGATTTAAGGCCAAAATACCCATCCAAACTGAATGACATATTTTTTTAACGGGGAGAGGGACGTCGGAGAGTTATTATGTATAAATTCAAAATATTGATAGTATTATTGTTAAATACCATAAACATGGTGTTTTTTAAAGAGAAAACTATTTATTACGTTTTTTTTTAATTTCCATGGGTTTAGCATTTATCAAAATAAAATCAGAAATATTACAAATTTCTGACCATTTTACGCGTGTTTTACAAAAACATTTAAAAAGTTGAATATCCTTAAAAAATGCTGTGAAGGTTTTTCTTTACCTATTTATGAACTTTATTAATTAGCTATATTTTGAAAAAAATATGTTCGGAATGAAATAAAATTTTCAAATTAATTTTTCTTTGTTTCGTTGTTACAGATAGTAATAGTCGTCACAAGGCAATACTATAATAATAATAATAATCTCATTATTTTTATAGCGCCGTTTTTGTGAAAAATCACCTCAAGAGTGCTGTACAAATATTACTTCCTATTCTTATATTACGTCTATTCTACGATTTTTTTTTTTGCATTTATTTTCTCTTTTTGGACAGGCTATCATTACACATTAAAATAACACATTATTTATAGACCATATAAAGAGATGCAGTTAATTTGATTTAATGTTAAATTGAAAAAAAAAGAAGCTAGCTGTATTTATTCCTTACGATATATTGCAAGACGCTAATACAAATTATAGAGTGATTGTTTCCATTATATTCAAGAATGTATTTAAGCTAAGACAATGAATTATTATCCATATATTTTTAGGATAAATAACATAGAATACTCTTAAAAGGGGGAAGCGGCCGGGGAGGATGGTGGCCGGGGGATTGATCCAAAGGGCCCTCAAAATCTTCTTTGTCTTGGTGACGCGCCTGGGCGACGTGACGGTTGGTGTTGGTCTGCACGTACGCCAGGTGGCGCTTATCGGCCGGTTTCAGGATCTGGAAGGAGCACTTCAGCGTGTCGTCCACTGACATCATTTCTCCTGCATTATCGAATTCCCCGCAGTAGTTGGGCGCCGAGTAGTGGGTGACCAGTTGCTTCTTGGCAAAGAACTCATACCCGTCCTCTACCACCTGATGCACCCGACAGATCAGGTCAAACTAGTGCTATCAATTATGGCACCAAAAGGACAAGCAATAATTCAAAATTTCATAACTTTATTCCGACGTAGCTCAATGGTAGAGCATCTGACCGGATATTAGAAGGGTGTGGGTTCGAGTCCTGCCGGCGACATTTATCTTTGCTCGGAAGGTTTTTTCAATTTGGATGAGTGTTTTCAGGCTAATAATTATTGTTTATAAAAATAATTGTTACCCTTTGCGCTATGCATAAAAATCTTGTCTTAAAAAAAAAAAAAAACTTTAGTTTATCAATTAATAAATAAATTAACAATTAAAAAATTAAACGAGTTTATTATTTTGAATCCTAGCACTGCTAATATCTTAAAAAAACTATATCTGCTTAGCGAAAACAAAAATTTAAAAAAGGTTTTTGGCGTTACGTTAAAAGTATTAGTTGAAAGAAACCATAAAAAATCGATATTTACATACAATATTTAATTGTCAATTACAATTCCTGATTTTTCTGTCCCAAATAATAAATAATTAAACGTTAATCCAATTATCTCCTATGCCGTTAATATTTTTATTAAAAATAAGTATTGCTCAGTGTTTCAGTCCGTTAGCATTAGGAAAAAGCTCTCCACGCACCCTCCCGCGTATTTATTGTGCTTTCGTTGGTACTTGAACTTTCGCTAGGCAAAAAATATATAATTATTGCAGCGAATAGGGGACGCCCACCGCCGCAAGAAACAACTTTACGTACAAGCCGTATTTTATATTTTTATGTGAATTTTAGGGCGATACACAAAGAAATGAGAGTTTTGTGCCTTTGCAACTGTTTTTTGTGTGATTTTAATGCCTAAATAATTACTTACACCGTGTTGAGTGCCGTTTTGGCTATAAATATAGACTCCTTAAAGTAATAGCCTGATTAATTTCAAATAATGTGGAGAATGAGTTATTTTATGTTCAAAATAAATACTTGCGCAATTTTAAATATGGTTAATACCAGCTTTAACTACTTGAAAGTAATAGTCGCCTACTGAATGTATTTCAAGATTTATTGCTCCGATTTGAAAAATAAGCTTGTTCCGTGGCTTAAGGCGAATTAGGGTCAGTTTAGTTAGAATAGATGAAGGCTGATAATAATATTGATATTTAACCATGAGCATAAAAAATGAATGTTAAATTAATGGATCCCAGGACGGTCAAAGTTCCGAAAAAGTTTCTTATGCACGCGGCGGAGGCTTAATAAGCGATTTATTAAGGTCGGAATAAATCTCACATTCAGGAAAAACATTTGTTAATTTATCAACTTACATCTGAAAGAAAAGGAGTCGTTTAATCGCAAGCACAATGATTTAAATCGGAAAAATGATATAAATATTTTTGGATACGTAAAAAACAGGTTAAAAACCATTTTCTATTATATAAATGTGTTGAATCGGTAATATTACAAACTTGTGAGAAATGGAAATCAATTTATAACACCAGATTTTAACTCGAATACAAAACCATTATATTTATCAAGCCATACAAAATTAAAAAAAGCTCCACATGGAAATATGCTGTATTAATGATAAATCGGAACAAATAAATAAAATAAAACACTTCTTTATAAAGAACTCAGATACGTAAATGTTTCGTACAAGCTAATTAAATATTATCTACCTATTAAGTTAAGAATCATGGCTCCCTTATCAGACACAAGAACTCCTTTTTTCCGATAAGCAAGAATAGCCTTCAATTAAATATTTTGTAAAATATTTGTAATGCAACTTATAAATAATAAACAACATTTAGAAAAGAGATTACGAAATTTCACGTTTCATCATTTCTGCCCAAACAGTATAATAAATAAATAATATTTCGTATCACCGTTAACTTGAATCCTTTTTTACATACCTAATATATAACAACAACAATAAATGTGCCGCGGCAGCGTGCAGGGGAATCTCGTAGAAGCCCGCATCCACCAACGTCAATAATACACTAGAAAACAGGGTTCCCCCTCACCTTCCTTACTCTTGCTTTCGTTGTAACTGGTTTATTTTCCTTTTGGAGAATCTGCGCCTCGGGAACCTAATGACTTCCTAGCGCGGCCCGATTTGCCGTCAAGGGCCTCCTCCTAAAGGGGAGTGTTTTGACGCTAATGAGAACTTGACCGGTTTCGGTGGCAGCCCTCGACGGATCAAAGAAAGCTGGCGACAAATGAGCTTGTTGACGCGTATGTGACTTTTTATCATGGGCTTCGATCCGAGAAGTTTAGCTTTACTGCAAATACAAGGAGAATTGGTAAACGGTGATTTAGGGCTGAAGTTTAGAGGTTAGAGTTACAAATAACTACAGGGGGGAAACGGACGTTATTCTCTAAACCCGAAGATTGTGCTTTTTTATATGAATACCGCACAAGAGTCCCAAACTGCTCCCAACCGTCTGGAGCCAGTGAGACTATGGCATTCCCAATTGGGGAATGTTTTGAGGCTAAAGGTATTGGGGGGGGGAGGACCTGTCTATTCAGATCTGGTCACCAAACATGGCTAAAAGCCATTTCAAGCAATTTTTCTGAATGGTGGTGTCTTCCACCAGGGCGATACTGAGAGTATCTTCCACTCAGGAACGTGCGCAAATATACCATATATTATTTTTATATTAATTAATTGTGAAACGACACAAATTAATTAAACAAAAATTACTTGCGCATGCCGGGATTTGAACCCGCGACCTTCGGATTGGTAGTCGAGAGCCTTACCCCTCGACCATGGAGGCCGTCAACGTCCATGCTGTATGAAAGATAAGTCTAAAGTCATTAACAGAAAAATTTGAAACTTTTCATAATGCGCGCCATTGTAAATAACTACAAATATTTGTAAATGTAAATAATTATCATCGATAATCTATTTCTTTTTTTTTACCCTTTTCGGTCTTTTAAAAATCTGTTTTCCAGTCCTAAATCCTAACACAAAAACATATTTTTCAAATAAATACCTACACTTCTTTTGCCAATAACCTTCTGATAGATATAATGTACCCTATAAATACTCTAACCTAACCTTTACAATAACAAATCAAAAAATCTTTCATCCCACCTTTTGCGAAACGTATGCCTTTTCATGCCTCAACTGACTGAACTAATTATTGAGTGGGTCGTAATGTATTCGCTCCTGTATTGCGGCTTATCCTTGACGCACGCATATAATCGTAATACGTATAATCTTCTGAAATAATTGAATGGTGATTCGAATATTCAGATAACCTCCCTGCTAGATAAAAAAAATCCAATTCCATCCGCTAATATATTTTAGGAAACTGACGCCGTTTTTCATATTCTCACTTTTTTATTCTGCAGATGTGGCGTGAACGATTGCACCAATAAACTTAATTAATGGCTGCCACTTTAGGTGATCGCGAGGATCACTGGACCTGCAGAACCTTCGGGAAGAGGAGCAAATCTTACATAGATGTTGGAGGAGATTCAAGAGATAGCTATGACTAGAGCTAAGGATGACAGATCTTGATTCGCAATGCCCGAGAAATCCACTTAACATGTTCCTAGAACAGTTTTCTGATGATATTTTTTGTTGTTTTTGTAACATAAAATATCCTAGGAATTATTCAATAGTATGAAATAAACTTAAATCTAACATGCTTATAATATATATTATATAATATGTTCTAAAGATTGGTACTCACTTTGTAGAGTCATTATTAATAAATGAACTAAAAATTACTTAGAGAATATACAAATTATAAACATAAAAAAATTGATTTAAGTAGGTAATAATTAATCAAAAATGTTAATAACAAAATTATTATAAAACATTGATTAACAAATTTATGATAGAAAATAAAAAATTAAAATTTTCTATTAATAATATTGATATGAAAATAAATTCACAAGGTAGCTCTTTTTTATATATTTGATTATTAATTATATTTAATTGACTATGAACACTTTTTTCATTTCCAAAAATTTCCAATTTATCTAATCAGGAACTCCAGTGAAAAATATAATGGCTTTAAAAATATGTATTCGTATAGATCAGCAAATGCCGATTCTGAATATAACACGAAGTAATATTTGTACAGCGCCCTTGAGGTGATTTTTCATAGCCAGATGATAACAATGTTCGAGGGTTTAGGAATAGTTCTGTTTCACACCTATTATTTTGTGATATTACCTAATATGGATATATTAGTATATTGGTATTATGTTATTCACCGTGGGTGTTGTTAAGGGTTTATTCATATCATTTTTGCATTGATTGTCAATTCTTTTACCATTCACTTTCGCATTATGAATTGATGATAATAATGACACTCCTAACTTTTTTATGCGAATACCGCACAAGAGTCCTAACTGTTCGAAGCTAATGGGACAACGACATCCCTTATCGGGGTATGTTGTAAGGGTAAAAGGTATAGGGAGGGGAAGGCGAATGGGAAGAGGAAGGTGGAGAAGTACCGAGCTATTCAGATCTAAGCGCTAAATACGGCTAAAGCCATTTCAATCATCTTTCACTTTGGAACGCACCATAAATGTACTGCATATATTATTTTTAACGAATTAATTGTAAAACGAGGCAGATTAATTAAATCAAATTTACATGCGCACGCTGGGATTTGAACCCACAACCTCCGGATTTGTAGTAGACATTAAAAAAAATTATTTGTGCCACCTTTCTTCAGTTTTTGTCGATTTTGAATCACGAATGCATAATTTTTAGGGATAAATCATTTAATACTTTTTGAAGTAGACAAAATGTTCGTACAATTTGAAATCAAAATGATCTCGGTAGAGCTAATGGTGTCTGGGACATAACGGTTTAAAATTTCGTAATATTTTATCATTTCTGGCTATTTTTATAGTTTTTTTCATTGCTGACATCGAAGGAATAATTTTTATTGAAATATCGGCGATACCAAAGATTTATTAATATTAGTTAATGCTTCGAGCACGGTCAGTAACGCCATCACTTATTATCGATATGATAGACTGTCTGTAGTTAGTGATAAGATAGACAGCATAATATACCACTAGTACCGTTATGCTATACGTTAAATATCCTATGTCACATTGTACATTACGTGTATTATGTTATGATTTTAACTTCTAAAACAAAATTTGTCGCTACGCGATCCATTTTTTGTATTAATTAAACCACCAACTCTGTAATATAATCATGTAAAACATTTTATTTTTACAATTATTATTTTAAGCATCTTCTTGTGACACTTTAAGAAACATTACTGTGTAAACATATAACCATCTGAACGCAATATGTACACTCCGCTTCCCTACACAAGCATTGCTTATAAATAAGTATAATATTGCAATGAATTAAATTGTACTAAATTTCAATAATGAAAAGAAGAGCATTGGGAAAAAAACATTTTTGTACAGCGTCCTTTATGTGATTTTCGCCAAAATGTCGCTATAAACGTCATCAAAATATTTTTATTATTATTATCACGTTCCAGTTAATTATTCAATAGATATAAAAATCAAAATATCGTTCAATATCTCGGAACGGTCAGAACGCTAATATCTGTGGACCCGGTATCGATATATCAGATATGCGGCGGTATCATAATACGCATTTCTGTTACCAACTTGTTAGGTTATGGCCTAGTCTTCCAGTTTAGGTTTTAAAAAAGTTGGATTAAATGTGAGCTATGGAGTTTCTTTGAACGCTGATAAATTGTTAATCAGTTGCGGATACGAATGTATTTTGGCACTTTGGTACAATTCACCTAACGAGAAGCTGATATTCTACAATGTTTCCTTCAATTAAAAGCAGTTAAATTTCGTATAAAGTTCTCGAAGTTTGTATGGAATCCATACAATATCGATTACCCGCTATTGAATCGCTAATCCGACTGCTCGTGTGACGTCACACCCAACAAGCCGATAGATTTCGTGCGTTTCGGTGGACATTAAGAAATTGAAACTTTAGCAAATTATTTTAACCATGACAACGAACTTTAAAAAAAAAATTATTCAATTTTTAATTAATAATTATTTTTATTGAGATTTAAAAACCTTATTTTAATATTTAATCACTGTAGAAAATAATATTAACATAACCCAAATGAAATATGAAAACGAACAAATGACAGAAAATAAAAAGATTTAAGTTGCATCTGGGACTGGTCCCTCCAAAATATTTTTATTTTCTGTCATTTTTTCCGTTTTCATATTTCATTTGGGTTATGTTAATATTATTTTCTACAATGATTATAGCAGAAAATTAAGTTAGGATGTCAACATAATAAAAAAAAAGTTCCTTATTGTGAATCGGTTGTATTTGTAAGTAAAAATTTGAAACCTTCATTTGTAGCAAAAGAATGATTGGCAAATTCAGAATAATTATTACTACTTAAACACCTATGTGTTCCTCAACTCTAATATTAAAATTTATTGATGTCTTTCCTATGTAAAAAAAGTTGCAATCGTTACAAATTAATTTATAGACCCCTGATTTATTTAAAATATTATCTTTATCCGTGTTATTTACATACCCAATACTTCTAATCAGCTTTAATCAAATTTTAATATTAGGTTCAAGGAACACCTAAGGTATTCTGTATATTCCTGATGGGAAAGCTATGCTATCAAAACATGTATATATGCATATATCAATAAAGTGGTGATTACAATTTTAAGTATTTACGTATTTTAAGGACGGGAAAATTAAGGGATATTTTCGTTGAACACATTATAAAATATTTTAATGTAAGGAGGTTACCCATAAAAACCCATGGATTTTGTTAAACCAATTTGTTTTTACTTTTGAGGTAAATGTCCCAAAAATATGTTCGTGCCGATAAAACCCAATCGGCGGAAATATCCGATAATAGGGCACATTTTGTCTTCCAGTCAATAAACCTAACTTGTGTCGAAAACTGACAACAAAATATGCCAGGTAAAACCTAAGTAGTTACGAAAAATTTCACCGTATATTTTATATTCGTGAAGTATATGACTTTACGTTACTTCCTTATACCAACATAATTATGTAAATTGAGAAAATAATTGGATTTATTTTACATGTTCCATTTGATAGATTCACCTATCTTAAGAAACGGATTGCAATCTTTCTAGCACAGGCATCAGGTGGGAATGCTGTCCTTATTCTACCGGTGTTTTAATGGAAGATGCTCTGAGGAACTAGCGTCATTGATCTCTTCAGCACCGGTGCATAGTCGGAATACATTTGCACACGGTTGACATTTATCACATGAGAACGGGTCGCTTCTACGACTCGTTCTTGTATTCAACAGCTCGGCTATGAAATGATCTGCCGGCCTCTGTGTTTCCTCCCTCCTACAACATGGGTCTCTTCAAGACCCGAGTTCACTCCTTCCTATCCTCTAAAAGACCCTCCACACAGCATCCCCAAAGATGATATGGACCTTGAGGGAAATTATTTCCCTTTTTGCTTCTTCACATTGTGAGCTGATCCCAGAAGTCCAAGAAAGTTCATGAAATCTCGATATGCAAGCAAAAAATATTTTTTAAATTTCTATACCGAGTCTTATTGTTTTAAGTTTTCAAATCCTGTTTCTTGGGCTTCTGTACTAGCTTATCCACTCAACGAAAGTTTTAATGGAAAATATTGTGCCTTTTGCGGAAAACGCTAATGTTTCCTTTTTCTGCTCGAACACTGAAAATATTCCTCGCATTATTTGAATAACATGGCGGCCCCCCAACTTTTCTAGGCAGGCCAGTTATCAATTTCATTGTGCAGTTTCAGAGGTGGGGTGGGGGATTTTTGAATAAATACTTTTTTTATATCCGTTTGTCTGAACGTCAAAACAACAGCCGCAGTTCCACGTTTCAATTAGCGGAGAAGTAAAAAATAAGAAAAAAGGGACGACTTCCTCCGGTTAAATTAACTATGAACGAGTAAAGCTGCGTTTCCACTGTGGAAAAGAAGATAGGAAAATAATATGTTACAAGTATTTTTTATCTGGTAAATATTGCTAAAAACTACTGAGTATTCTTCGCACTTAATAAAGAATCTGAGCTGTCTATGATATAAATATATATTTAAGAGTGTTGACAGTTTTTCTTAGCTAAAATACTTGTAATAAACAATCAAATATTGTTAAACGGAATTTAGTTAGAGCATTAACTATTTGTAAAATTAACAAGAAATATTTTGTGGAAATAACTGTTTTGGAAAGGAAGCTTCCCTCATCAGAATACAGAGTATACTAAGAAATAATAACAATTATAGATACATAATAGGTATAAAAATAGTAATGTAAGAATAGACAAATTAAAAACCTAAACAAAAAATAACAATATGTGGTCAAAGTAAGCAATTAATTTAACAAAAATGTGAAAATAATTGGAAAATAAATGAATTAAAATAATTGAATTTTTTTTTATTTATTTATTTTTAATAATAAGTGATGTAAACAAAGTACTTCTTATTAATTTTATTAATAATAACCCTATAAAATAAATACATGTCTGTTGAAGAAATAATTACCATTTTTATGTTATTATGCTTTGTTAAATCCTTGATTATATTTATGATTATTTCTTAGTATACTGTATATTCTGATGAGGAAAGCTTCGCTTCCGAACATGTTGATATTTAAATGTTAAACAGTGGTTTACACAAAACATGTCTTATTAATGTTATTAATAACATCACAAATAATTTAACATTTATTGATGACATTAAACTATTTATTTGAAACAAAGAATCGACTACTAATCTGTGACACGGAAAATTAACTCGGACTTTTGTAATGTGACCTAGAAAACGGGTGCAATAAAATAAATTATTTTAAAGAATTTAGGTTCATTTGAGTTGGCTTTCGTATCTCGGAACGTTTTTTTGCAAAATATATTTTAAACTCTTGCAGTTTTCGCCGGCGCAGCTTATTCAGTAAATTTGGCTTAGTGTAACACTCACTTTACTCGCAAACCGCTGAATTTGCGCCAACTTTGAAGATATTATTTTCATTTTAACACCACCGTCTCCCATAGTCTCCGTAGGTACCGAGTATAGAGCTAGGCATCCAATGTAGGTAAGGGTATTAAGTTCTACGCCGCGGGAAGCTGGGAAGAGATTTCAGAGCGAACATTTTTCCTGAAAAAAGAATTATTTGATCATATTGAATGCGCCAGAAGACTCTGCTTTATTTGGGGGCAAGGCTGTTTCTTGTTTACAGGAAGACAACTTGATCCTTTGATTAATGAGAGCATTGGCTAAACAAATTAAGCCAGTTTTTGAGTTTTATGAGAAAATACAATTTTATCGTTTTGTTTAATTGTTTTGTCTTAAAAATTATCTTCGTAGAAGCGAGAAGCTTTATATAATATGAATAAGTAAGTTCATTTTATTTCTAATTTTGGAACTGTCAATTCATGGTGGAATTCCATTTTAAAATTATTTATATGCATTACAGTATAACCTTGTAAATAGGAAACAGATAATAAAATACCAGGTAAAACATAACTGGGAATTTTGTCGCAGACATCCAAGGCGACCTCTAAGAAGGATATTACCCTGATGTATACCTAATAAAACATAATAAAATATTTTTAAAACCCATTCAAATGTACCTGCTTACACATAGTTCGTGTAACTGTAGAACAAAAACTGGTATAAAATTTATTTTAACAAACAAGATGGAAATCACATAGGGAAAAAACAAAATCAGAAATAACCGTATGTTCAAATAAACGCTGACACGAATAACTATATATAATTTTGTTAAAAACCCATAGATTCAGTAAACAGACACAATGTAATCCGTCTTACAAACATAATAGTAAACAGTACCGTCAGCAATAAAAAAAATTTCAAGTCATTAATAAAACAGGGGGACTCACTCCTGATACCGATGCTATATACTCGTATACCATAGATTTAGTATTTATTGTGCCAGTCTGATGATGCCCGTGATAGGGTGAAACCGGTCCGGTCAAAAATAAATAAGCGGAAAAAAGTAAAAAAACGGTTATTTAATAAAAAGATCATTTTAAGTTCACTTTTATTAAACATCAAGTAATCGTAAACCTTGTGATCCTTATAATGTGTGTTTATTTAGCTCTTTGCAGTTTTCTCTAAAAACTTCCAAACATACGAGTAAGTAATCTATTATTATTTAAACTAAATTTGGCGGTTACGCAGTTTACTTAAAGTCAGATGGTAGGTATTTGGTTCGATTTCCGCACTACGTATGGTGGCACGTACTGAAAATGCTTTGGAACTGTCGTTGGAAGGTGATATTTTTGTGAATAAACACAGAAAATTATCTTCCACGTGAATTGTTCAGACAATCCGCATATATTGCGTCGGTTCATAAATTTTGCCGATAATATTGTTAAATTGCGGAAACAGCATGGTATTAATAATCCATCACCTGATACAAGTTCCATTTGCTCGGATGATAAGTACGCACCATACACAATGTAACCTTATGTACTGAATGCAATTAATGAAAACAAATCAAAAAAGTTCAATGTTACTCCAGTGGACATTTTTATACTTTTAAATTGGGTACATTGTGTACCAAACCCCGGTACACTCACTCCATCCCATCCCGGGAGATAAAGTATTTGCTTCGATAAACAGTAAACCCGACGTGATGTATTCATTCAAAATTCGTTTTTCCGCTCGGATTAAAGCTGAACAAACAAGCCAATTCAACACGAAACTATCAATAGCCGATGGACACAAGAGATATGCACTTGTTTTCTATTTTTGTAGTTAAGTACTGCAAAGCTTTGCTTTACTGCTTGTGTGCACTGTAATATATATTATGGATACATCTTATACAAATCCACAATTAATATTATCACTGGAAAATATATTGTACATAATATAAGAAGGCTATTTCTTTTCAATCAATATTAATCTAACCTAAGTTTTATATGTACGCATATCTTTTACTTTTAAATCTTCCATGAACATTTTTTCTTTATATACTCTCTGATGTCATTGTACGACCTGATGCCACTTTTAATAGTTACATTTTAAAATTATCTATGCTTTATTCTTACGCTTTTAATTAACTGTGACATGAAATTATTATTTATGGTATATTTATACCGTTGACATTAAATAAATAACAGTCCAATGTATAAGTCTGTGCGATTAGGTACGTTAATGTGTGTGGAAGTCGCATATATCAGGCAGGTACTATTTTGTACAAGTCACTGTAAAAGAAAAACTAAGTTTAATATTTAAAAAGATTAAGATAGTGATGATTAAATGGTATGATTGGATTAGATGAAATATCGTAATTGACTTTGCGCGAAAAATATTTAGTTAGAAATATAATTTTCTGAAATGCTTATGATAACCGAGATTAACGTTTAAATTTGGAATTAATAATGGCATTACAGTATTTTCTATACGCTATGCAGGTACTGATGATTTTAAATTATTATGTTGAATAAATGGTTTTCTTGACCGTTAATAATAATAAGATAAATTGTATTGAAAATTCACAGGTGGAAAACATTTATAAATTTTTGCGCTTTCTGTAATTTTGGTGATATTAAATTCATGTAAAAGCTCGTAATATAGTAAACGAATTAAAAATTACTTCGTAATCAACAACTTATTAACATGTTTCGAAAGCGATGCTTTCCTCATCGGGAATATTCAGAATACTAAAAAATTATAATGTCAAGTATAGACAAATGATAAACATGGAACACAATAATGTAAGAATAGGCAAATTATATACATTATAAAAAATTATTACAGAACATTGACTTACAAATTCATATTAGAAATAAAAAAAAAGTTTTTATTATTAATATTAAAATGAAAATAAATTCAAGAGATTTTTAAAATGTATTTGATTATTAATTATATTTAATTGACTATTAACACTTTTTCTGATGTATAAAATTGCAAATTTTACTAATTGTAAACCGGTTGTATTTGCATATAAAATTTTTAAATATTTATTTGAATCAAAATATTGATTGTTTTATTATTCTGAATTTGCTAATCATGTTTTAGAAACTAATATATATATTTTATTTATTTATTATATTTATTTATTCTTAAATTTAATTATGAAAACAAAAACATTAGCCACTTATCTCACTAGGACAATTCTGTGTTGAGATGAGCGGCTTTAAAATTTAATAATAATCCATAAATTTCAATAAGCAAACAATAATTCATGATTTTTTTTTTATTAAATATTAATAAGGTAGATAATAGTAAATAAATAATAGTAAATAAATAATAAAGATCACATAATAATAATTAAATAATAATAGTAAGTTAATAATGATCAGTAAATAGTAATAAGCATGTAATAATGCACATTAAATATTAAATAAATATTGATAAGTAAATACTAATAAGTACATAATAATAAAAATAGGTAAATACTAATGAGTAAATAAAATTATGTGAATAAAATTATATAAATAGTAATAAGTACATAATTATAAAAATAGGTAAATCATAATATGTAAATAAAAGTAAAAATAGGTAAATAGTAATAGTAATAGTTATTAAATTGTAATATGTAAATAAAAATATGCAAATAGTAGTATGTAAATAGAAGTATGTAGGTAAAAAAAATATATTTATAAGTAAATAGTAATAAGTAGGTAATAATAAGTAAATAATAATGATAATATCGAGCACATACGAGTATAGTTTCAACATTGATTACAACATAACGGATAACATGGATATTAATGAAATGGTGATTACAAAGTAATTTTGAATTAATTTATATATGTAGTTATGTAAAAAGAATGATCGATATTAATTACTTACGTACTTTAATCAATGTTTGTTTAAGTTTATAATTTGCCTGTACTTGACATTATTTTTTTTTTAGTATTCGGTATATTCCTGATGCATCGCTTTCGAAACATGTTGATATGTCTATCGATCTACATATATTAATAAATAGGTGATTACAAAGTAATTTTGATTTAATTTATTAATAATGACGCCACAAAGTGAATACCAATCTTTTGAAGAAATTAAAGTAATATAGCAGTTTGTCACGGGCAGTATAGGCGCACGGGCAAGTGAGCCTGGCCACTGTGTGTATTTTTGTCACGTCAGAGGATTTCTATTAAAGCGTCAACACCAAAAGGTAGAATTCGGAATGACTTTTCAATCTAAAGCACCGCTTGCACGGAATCAAAATGGCGCTGGATTATCCATCATGGGGCAAAGGAGGAAGGAAAGGAAATAAATTGGGTATGAAATCGGGGGGAGAAAAGTCAATCGCGATGATTGATACGGAATACGAACGCCGGACACGGGTCCGTGGGGTGCGGGGGGTTCCTGGAGTAGACTTGCATTTTTCTTATTCAGTGACGTTGCATTAGCCCCGCGGAAGGATGGGACAAATGATCGAGTGACATTTCTTCCAGGACAAGTCGGATTACATCAAATGATTACTTTGATCGAATAAATTTTATCAATTTAAGTGTTTTAGAGTGAGTTTCTTGGCTGTCCTAAATTAATACCTAAACACAAATGTGTTACTTAAAAGTTTAGAGAATTTAATATTTCGAAATTGAAGAAAATTATTTTTTTAATCATTGAAGAAGATAATATTAACACATCCCAAATGAACCACGAAACCGAAAAAATAACAGAAATTAAAAAGATTTCAGTCGAATCTAAAATCGGGTAGGTATATCCGAGACTCTGTTCCGATTGCAATTGAGTTCGTAATGAAACTTTGCAATCATCATAAGGATAGCAGCCAATAATATGGGATTTATAAAAATGGAAGATAATATTAACAAATCTTGAACATGAAGTATGATATCTATGTAAATGGCGTAAATTTTTAATTTCTTTTGTTTTTTCGGTTTCGTGATTCATTTGGGATGTGTTTATAATATCTTCTTCAATGATTAAAATATTACAATGAGGTTTACAAACTTCAATAAGTTATAAAAAAGAAATTGAAAATTCTTTTTTTTTTTAATTTTCGTTTAACAAAATGTTTTTAATAATTATTTCTAAAACAAAAACATTATACATATCAAATAAGCATTTATGGCTTGAACTGTCTTAAAATTATTTTTCTATACATACATGTGCAATTATTGTAATCTACAGGATATATATTTGATACTATTTTTAACAAAGTTATGTACTTAAAAAAAAAATTCTTGCAGATTATGTTTATTTATTAACTGAATATTCCCGAGCTTATCAATTATTAACTTCCACGTCATCTGTCGTTATGGATACCATTGTTATGTTGCCTTAGCCATCCGTTTAATTATTATTATGTAATCAAGTAGTCTGTTTTCCATTAATAACTGATCTTTCTTCTAAATATTGTAGGATTATCTCTCTTTAATGATTTCATTATGTTCGCATTACAATGTTGTATTTACTATATATAATTATTAATATATGTTAATTGAATATCCCTCTTACACCTTTCTATTGTTGTCACCCTCTAAGATTTTGTTCTCTTTTCTCTCTCTTTTTTATTATTGTATTTTGTAACTGTATTATTCTTTAGTTATTATATTTGCCCTGACGAAGCTAAGCGAAACCGGATTGTGAAAAATAAAATATATTCGTTGTTTCTAACAAAGCGTTTTTTTAATTAAATATGATATCAAACCACAAAACGATTGCTTCTTATGAAAAAAACTTATTTAACTTATAAAACCTGTCTGCCTTTCTATCTTTTCGTCGGGCGGTTTATCATCAATCTGTTTATAATAAAAATAATATTTGGATGATTTTTATAGCCCGGTTTTTGTGAAAAATCACCCGGAAGGCGCTATCTATCTACGGATCATTTATTTATAAAGGTTTTAGAATAAAGGTTATAATTTTTATTATTTCGATTTAATAAATTATCTTGAAAGCTTTCAAAACCTTAACTAAAATAGGAACAACGCAGACCCGAATAGATCAATCATGTTCTAATACTGCATCTACTGATGTAACAAAAAATTGGCAGAAATTTGGCTAAGAAAATCGTGCGACCGGATTTGTCGTTGTTGGTGGAACTGATTTCATAAATGTAGTAAATTATATTACCTAGCTAATAAATGTTTCAAATTAACTATCCATGTAGATTTTCCCTTTCCAATAATTCGTCCATACAATATCAAAATCATCGACCTATAGATCTCTAATACTAATTCTTTCAGCGAAAATACAACCTTATTCATTCACGTCACATTAGACTTGGCCTTCACTGCCTTGATATTTCCATCGAATATTTATTAACATTATTAAGAGATCGGTTTTCTTGAAATAAACCAGTCATCTCTTAATGGCATTTGTACAAAAAATTCTCAGTTCTTACTCCCTGCGAGGGGTGGCCGCGTCTTGTAATGTCGGGATGCTGCCGGATTCTGTTTTCCCCCGCTCTGGTTATGCTCAAACAAGGGGTGAAGTCAAATGCATTTTATGATCGCGAGGGATGAGACACTCGGGCGCATGGGGGCATGAGGGATGGCGGGGAACTGTGAAGGGAATCACTTCTCTACTGGAAGAATAAAGGAATGTTGGAAGATGGACAGACAGCTAGTAGAGTATTAGGAGAGATTGCAGACTTACGGCCCTAAACTGTGGAAAAAGGCTGTCAAATGTTCTTACATTTACTTCCTTACATTCTATGAGATTAAATCTTTTTATGCATATATTATGAAACACTTTTGCAGATTTCAAATAAGTTTTCGTTAAATTTTATCGAGGTGCCATGTAAAGGATGGGATCGAATATTCAAATAAATAGAATTCTTATTGAAAACATATCAACTTTATTATATTCAGTTTACTTCAGTTTACTTCACTTTACTTCACTTTACTTCACTTTACTTCACTTTACTTCACTTCACTTCACTTCACTTCACTTCACTTCACTTCACTTCACTTCACTTCACTTCACTTCACTTCACTTCACTTCACTTCACTTCACTTCACTTCACTTCACTTCACTTCACTTCACTTCACTTCACTTCACTTCACTTCACTTCACTTCACTTCACCTCACTTCACTTCACTTCACTTCACTTCACTTCACTTCACTTCACTTCACTTCACTTCACTTCACTTCACTTCACTTCGCTTCACTTCACTTCGCTTCACTTCGCTTCACTTCACTTCGCTTCACTTCACTTCACTTCGCTTCACTTCGCTTCACTTCGCTTCACTTCGCTTCACTTCGCTTCACTTCGCTTCACTTCGCTTCACTTCGCTTCACTTCGCTTCACTTCGCTTCACTTCGCTTCACTTCACTTCACTTCACTTCACTTCACTTCACTTTACTTCACTTTACTTCACTTTATTTCACTTTATTTCACTTTATTTCACTTTAGACACACATGATGCTTTTATCAGAACATGTAAATTGCTGAAGATTGTAATATCAGACATTTCGGTCGCTGCTGAACACGCATGCGCGTGTTAATATTGCCACTTGACAAAAGTTGCCAGTGGATTAATTCCATAATCACAGTTCCTACAGTTTCATTCGATGGTATTCACAAATTTATTACAACGCTAATTGCTGTAAAATTAAATAAATTTATTTTCGACGTCATTCAGATCCTCTAGTATTTAATTGTCACTCATCAAAATAAGAAACCGGCGAAGTGCCAAGTGTTATGAACTGAAGGTTCATAAAAACCACAGATACACATGTATATATGTATATTTATATTTTTTAACTACTAATGTAATAAATAACTCTTTCAATTAATCAATGTCCTTATGATATGTTGTAATACATGTAATGGTTTGTATAGGCACCTACCCATACTCGTATTTCACCGCCCTTTACAATATGGTAGGTGTGCTTCATTAGCAAAGCCAATGATAAATATTCCCCCGCACAAAATCGTATTCAAACGCAAAAAGGAAATCACACTCTTAACTTTCATTCCCCAATTCCATAAAATTAGTATTATTTATATTTGCACGTAATTCGCACAGAATGGCTTAATCCATTTTTGCCTCTTTATATGGGCGCATAAAGTTTAACAACCCGGACCCGGGCGTGTTGCCCCTAGAGAAGGGGTCACTAATCAATGGGCGCCACCAGTTATGGACCATAACCATCGTTCTTCATTTAGTCCTGTACACGGGCCTAGACTCTCTAGACCTGGGCACGAGTCCTGCCATATCCTCTAGTCAGCTATTATTTCCCTTCCACTGGCGACATAAGGAATAAGAGGGAGGGTGGTGCGAGGCGATAAACGTAATTGCCCAATTGCCGAGCGGGCAATCAATTGTAATTGGACTTCAAAGGGAGCAATTTGGATATCGCGGGCTTCAGTTATTAGGTGTTTACTTCGTGGCATATTAATAATATACACATTGCATCTAGGGCTCGGACGCGGGACGTTTATGCAAACATCAAAGCGATCAATATGTATTACTTCGATAGACTGCATTTCAGTAAAATTCCACCAATCGCAATCGTCACATCAACGTTACCTACTTTGTAACTTGCTTAAAATATGTTTTAATTTCATGTGGTTATTATTGAATGCAAACGGTGGGTCATATTACGCGTATTTGTTTTCTAGATCTTGAGAGCATTCAAATTAAAAACATTTTTTTACAGGAAGCCCTGAGGGAAATAACTTCCTCAAGGCCTATGTCATCTTTAGGAAAGCTGTGTGGAGAGTCTTTTGAAGGATAGGAACGAGTGAAATTGGGTCTTGAAGACACCCATGTTGTAGAAGGGAGGAAACAGATACCGGCAGATCATTCCTCAGCAGGGTTGTTGAACATAAGAACAAATTGTAGAAGAGACGAATTTCAACCGTTTACAAAGGTTGGGCGCGCGTTTGGTATATTTCCCGACTGTTCACCAATTCCAAAGGGATCAATGACACTAGTTCCTCAAAGCATCTTCCATTGAAATATCGGTAGAACAAGGACAGCTCTCCTGTGCTCCAAAGATTGTAATTTGTTTATTAAGACAGGGGAATCTATCAAACGTTCAATCGTTCCTTCACAGTCATGGGTTATATATATATACAATATACATATTATAGTTATATAAGGGCAGAAATTTTGGGGCTTCTGACCAGAGATGGCTGCCAAATTCTACATTATGCGCACTTGCGATTTGAATAAGATCAGCAATTATGTAGTATTAAAGTATCTGCAGGAAGATGGTCGTTTGTTGACAACTCATTGATGCCAAATTCAGTCAAAGACCTTGGAAATGCCCTTTTCAAGATTTTTATCTTGAAAAGGGCATTAACCTACTAAAAATAATGACAAATTCAAATAAATAAAAAGAAAATAGATCAAATTAAAAACCCAAACAAAAGTTAAAAATAAGTAATGAAAGTAGATAAGTAATTCATTATAAATATAAAAATAATTGAAAAATAAAGAAAATTATTGTATGTCATTTCATTTTTCCATGTATTTATCTTTCCTTTGTTGAAACTTTTTATTTATTTCTCTATTTAACTTCATTATGTTTTCACTATGCACTTTCACTATGTCTGTAAATTAATTATTATTTATATACTTTTGTAAATTTATAGATTTTTTTTCAAGTTTTCTGTTTTTTTACACTATAAACCTTTTTTAATATTAACGAGAACACCTTTCCTAAGTACAAACATAAACATACATTAGGAAAGAATATTTATATATTGCACAAAATTGTGTATTGCACAAATCAGTAAAATATTTATTAAACTTATACTAACCAAAAAAAAAAAATTATTAAAAAATTCATGTAAAGAAAAAAAATTAAGCAACATGTATGTTGTCCGATTGTACTCCGAAGGAAATCCCAATTGGATTCCAAATTCCCAGATACTTTTAATTTTTGGAATATAAGTAAAAGGATAATTGAATGTCGGTAAAATATTTATCGCTAATAATATTTAAAATAAATAAAAATTTAAAAATCTAATATTCACACTTAATCACTCTAAAATTTAAATACTTAAAAAAGATGTTTTTGAAGCGTGCAATTCCAGTAGAAGTTATTTAAGTAGATGCAACTCTCTATGTATACGTTTCGTCCATGTGCGATTTCGGTCACATGTAATTCTGTCGGTCTGATTTCGGCCACGTGTAATTCTGTCGGTCTGATTTCGGCCACGTGTAATTCTATCGGTCTGATTTCGGCCACGTGTAATTCTATCGGTCTGATTTCGGCCACGTGTAATTCTATCGGTCTGATTTCGGCCACGTGTAATTCTATCGGTCTGATTTCGGCCACGTGTAATTCTATCGGTCTGATTTCGGCCACGTGTAATTCTATCGGTCTGATTTCGGCCACGTGTAATTCTATCGTTCTGATTTCGGCCACGTGTAATTCTATCGGTCTGATTTCGGCCACATGTAATTCTATAGGTCTGATTTCGGCCACGTGTAATTCTATCGGTCTGATTTCGACCACGTGTAATTCTATCGGTCTGATTTCGGCCACATGTAATTCTATCGGTCTGATTTCGGCCACATATAATTCTATCGGTCTGATTTCGGTACACGAAATTCACGCCTGTGTAATTTCGTGACGTAACCGAGTTTTTTAATATATGTAAGTAGATCTTAAAGGAAACTCTAAAACGTTATTGGAATATTAATAATGTGTTCAACAAACAACTAACGTAAAATCTGAGAAAATTGTACGGAAAATGAAATAGCTGTTTTCCTGAAACGCTTGTATATTTGCAATATTATCTATATAACCATGTATATTTGCAATATTATCTCATCCAGCAGAATAAACCATAGAATAACACAAGAGATCGGGTACATACATAATGTTGCTACTTGCTACTCTCGCTCAACGGGGTCAGAATAATAAAGTCTCTTATTTTACATAATAACATGTTTTACCTTTGTTTTCTTTTATAATCCGCCTCCAAATTATCAACAATGATTTGCATTGGAAAGCATCTCATCCATGTCCATCGCGGTATTTATAACTGGATTTTGAATGAGAGAAATATATTTTTTGTTTGTGTCTATTATTTAAATGCCCCGAGAGCTTTTACATATGAGTACATCATGTTTCATAAATCATATAAAAAAATTAAAATAGAAAACACGCACAAAAGTTAACCTTGAAAATAGAAAAAAAGGAAAAAAACTAAAGCAAAGCTAAAAATACACAGGAATATAAAGTCAATATTAACATTACTAACAAACAAGTAAATAATGTAAAAAGTTGTAGTTAACAATAATTTATAAACTGGGTTGAAATAATTCGTTCATACTTTTTCTGAAATTGGCCAACTTTAGATTATTGTCAAATACATCCATATCATTTAAGCATTTGTTACCAAAACTGTGTTAGCGTTGAATTGGGGAATGTAAACTATAGTTGGTACGGGATATACAATTTTAATTTTAATGTTTGTCTTGTAGTTCGTTTAACTTTGTACTGAACCTCGTGTCGGAAGGATAAAAAATAATCATGTAAAAATGTTCACATCCTACAAATAACGTATTGGTATCAATTAGCATTTTAAAAAGATTGTTTGACACCCCACTGAACAGTAAAAGTGTGGTTTGGCATTTTAAGGAATGAGGCTGGAAAAACTGGACCGGAGAAGTATGTGGTGTAGAGAATATATGGGAAGTACCTGGCAACTCAGATCTGGTCTCAACGCATGACTAAAACAAGTGGTGGTATCTTACATATATTCCCCCTTTAAAGTGACTAGTGAGAAGAAAGAAAAGTTTTCAAATTAAAAGATTTAATATATATTCAGGATAATAACCCCCTTCTCCGTATCAAGCAATGAATTTTAATATTTTTCACCGCACAAAGTGAAATTCCATGTTGCAGGTAGTATTTAGTCCTGACAAGTCTTCAGGCGGACCCTCCCTACCTACTTCCATACTCCCATGGGCATGCTATCACTAATTGGCAGTGCCTCCTCGCACACCTCCCCCACCCGAACCACCCCCGCCGCCGACCATTTGCGGCGTCGAACCCCATGCACTAACTTCTGATCAGAAAAAATCGTGGGGTAGTTTTTTTTCCGTGCAACGCGTGTCACTGGGGGTTGTTGCGAGACACGTAATCAATAGAGCTGATTTAAAACGAGTTTGTCAACCAGCATTTAGTCAGTGCTTTTAAATGATTGAACGACTCACGAAATATTTGAAAAATTGTATTTTACAAACCGATATTTTTTTTTCTAAAAATATTTATGCTAATGCATATTTTATTTAGGAAGATACATGTATGTAAAATCATGCTTCCTATGGACCCTGTCAATTTCACAAAGCGTAGCTAACTACAACACGGTCACTTGTAAAATGAGTATAATATTTATGTCAATGCATATTTTATTTAGGAAGATACATGTACATAAAAGCATGCATCCTATAGACCCTGTCAATTTCACAAAGCGTAGCTTAACTACAACACGGTCACTTTTAAAATGATCATATTTACGTACTCGTAAAAATAAATCATTTTTTTAATGATTTCCAATTCTTTGTTTTTTGGGTGTTTTTGTTCATGCTTTTAAAAGATTTATTTATTCGTTCTCGGGAAATCGACAGTCGACATTTTTTTTCCTCATTTTGTACATGTATTGAGTTGTATAATAAAAATACAACCAATTATTCCTCCTTGTGACTTTACCTTATAGGACAAGATATATAAATAATAATCCAAAAACCAATTTTTATGAAAGGAAAAATCACTTATGGCAAGTATAAGGATAATATAATAATCTTAGGATAAATTCTCCAATTCCCCGGATTTGTGCACAATATAACGCACTATTTCACAATATCGACATTCCTCACAATACCCTTTCAAAATATCCAAGTAATACCCATGACCACAAATTGATGCACAAGTATAAAACGTATCGAGAGTATCTCCTGTCCCGATACTGGCTTCCTCTTCCTCTCCCCCCTTCCTTCTTATTTTGTTTTTCTAATAGAACATCTCAACTTAACCACTGTTAGCACAATAAACTTTGTTGCCTTATTAACCTTCCTCTGTATGTAATTTTTTATTAAAAGCTGTTTGTTTCTTAAAAATAAATAAATAAGAAAAATATTGAATTTCGTTATTATTCAGGTGGTAATAAAAGATGTCTGCATATATTAAGGCAAGATATCATATAGGTAATAATAATAAAATATTATATAAATTAAAGGACACAATTATTAATAAAATACAAAATTTTAAATTATTAAATACAGTTTTTTTTTAAATGTAATTTTTTTATTAAAAATTGGCCTTGTGCCCCAGACTATAACAAATAACGGACACGTGACCTTTGACATTTGTAGTTCAGTCAAATGCATTTTTTGTTGTTGTTACTAACGTTTACATTCATTCGTACCTTTTTTTATACAAACTGCATTTTAAAAACCGGTTTATTTTTACATTGATCAATATCGGTTAACGATCGCATAATTCTCTTTCAGGTACTGCTATAGTGGTGCTTCCAAATATAAACATTTTAGAATTATCAGCCACCCCTCTATAGAATGAATGCCTTCCCGACGAGCTTCATGGTAGCCCTATCATACGTTTCCACCTTACCTGATTATCTTGTCGATTCAGCGAGTTTGGGGCGACCTTGAGCCAACTTTGTTACTCTTTGGTCCATTTGTAACATATTGTGTATAAGGTTGGCTGAAGTTTTTCGGTAGATTCTTGTTATACTTGACATCAAAGACGAAAAAATATCGTTAGATCTACTGGTGACGAAACGGTGTGCTGCTTATTTGGGGGCTGAAAATATAGACAACAAATTAACTACTGAAATGTGCTAGCAAATTTTTCCTCACCATATAATTATATTTATGAATTATTGCTGAGCTAGTCTGCCCACAGTAATTAGAGCTTTTATCAATAAATGAATTAAATATTATTTTGTATTCACCAGTATAATAATATACACAGATATCTACATATTTCGAAAGCGGTGCATTCTTCATCGGGAATATATAGAATACTAAAAAATAATAATGTCATGTTTATCATTTGTCTATTCTTACGTTATTGTGTCCTATGTTTATCATTAATCTATACTCGACATTATTATTTTTCAGTATTTTATATTGTATATTCCTGATGAAGAAAGCATCGCTTTCGAAACGTGTTGATATCTGTGTATATTAATAAAGTGGTGAATACAAAGTAATTTTTTGATTAATTTATTAGAGCTTTTATCCCCCAGGTTTAATCCCCAAACAAATATTGAAATAAAATTAAAGTTTTGGGACGCTTAAGTAAGTACCTATGTACTCGGTTCTAAAGGCTCTAACTTTATTAAATTTATGCAGACAGACCGAAAATATTGTCTCACCAAACATTAGCAAAATTATCGAAGATTGCTCAAGGAGGAAAATCATTTAATATAGATGGCAACACAAACAAACAGTGCTTCCAGGGAATGGGAAATGTATACTCCATATTTTGCTTCAAAACTCGTTAAAGATTCATTAGAGGGCTTTCTGGAAGTATTCTGTTCCCGCCGAAATCACCTTCAACAGAATATCTTAGTGGGAAATTTCAAAATTCAACAGACACTTAATATTTACGTACCAGGCTCGGTGGAATTCAAACAGGTGAGATAAAGATATATCTGAAGTTCTCTGCTTCACGGAACTTCATAAAATATGAAAATTATAATGATTTTCCGAAATTAATTAGAATACTTCCAGCACGACTGCCCTATTATACAATCAACAAGTTGGACCTATTGCCTAATCCACCGTAATCAACTTATAACTATGTTTCATTTGAGTATTTCTACAAAATGATTATTTATCACGGAATTAGGTTAGCGCCAATAAGATGTTAAAAGAGATTTTCGTCAGTTCTTCGAACGAGGTACGGGGGTTTCACTAAGGAACGTCTTTGTAGATTCGACAAAAGGAACATTCCCAAGTAAGTATGTTCAAGCAAAGGGGATGACCAGTTACAATGGTCGCGTGGAGTGTGTTTGACAGGGAGTAACATGTACGGCAGTCGATACGACTTTCAAAGCTCGCTTTCTCCTTTATTTGTGTTTGTCAAACGCTCCGGGCGACAGAAGAAGAACCGGGTAGGGGTTTGCGCTCCTCCTGCCTTCACTCCGCTCCACCGGTACCACCGCGCTGAGCTAACACACACTACTTCCCGTAATGCTATACCTCCTCTCTGTTCTGTGCTCCTTATCACGAACCGACTTGTTACGTGGGACGCCGCTCACAGGACGGCGATCCCGCTGGCTGCAAAAAATACCCTATCCCTTTCAGTCCTTTGTGTCCTCTTCTTATAGCACTCGATACCTACCGCTCTACTACTAGATGATGTCATTTATGAAAAGATTTTTCAATAATTGGCGACAATAGTGCTTATTTCTAATTTTGAAACTGTCAATTCATGTTGGAATTCCATATTAAAATGATTTTTTTTATAGGATTATTTTTTTGTAATTTTTTTCCACTTATTTATATTTGACCGGACCGTTTTCACCCTATCAAGGGCATCGTCAGACAGGCCAGTCTGCTGATAATAAAAAAAAATTCATGACAATAGTGCTTATTAAGTTTGTTGATGCTGCTAGTGTCCTCCCATCAGTCAAAGATTATCAAATACCTGCCTATGCATACGTAAAAGTGCGTTATATTATGTTTCAGAATGTACTGCAAAACAATGGTGTGGAACTTGATAAATACATGTCAATGGTATATGTATCATTGGCTAAATTATCAAATACCTGCCTATGCATAAGTAAAAGTGCGTAATATTATGTTTCAGAATGTACTATAAAACAATGGTGTGGACCTTGATAAAAACATGTCAATGGTATATGTTCCATGGGCTAAATTATTAAATAGCGTCTATAATAATCACCTGTAATAATTAAAAACATTTTATGATTTCTTCAAAAGATTGGTATTCGTCAGGGCGAATATAATAACTAAAGAATAATACAGATTTATCGGTTATATATAGTTAAAAAATACAATAGAGTGAAATAGAGAGAATACAAAAGAGAGAGAAAAGAAAACAAAATATTAGAGGGAGACAGCATTAACATATATTAATAATAATAGGTTGTAAATACAACAGTATAATGGGAACATAATACCCTGTTGTACACTGCGCGTTGTTTGTAAATGGCCATTGAATGTAAGTAAATAAATAAAGGAGGTATTTATTTCATTTCAATTTTAATTCAATTTTAAAAAAAAAAATCATCAAGGTTAGCGACAAACGTATTTAAGCAATAATAAAAAAAAACTCTCAATTTCACGGGAATCATCAGAAACGAGAATCCGATTCGTAAATTATTCTTTCAATATGATTATCATAAGGCATTTTAACCGCCAGCTAAATTAGTTACACGGGTGCGGAGTTTTAACGGTGGCAATAAAATCATTTGCGCCTGGCGAACTACCTGTGTTAACCAAATTCTTCTGTTATTTATACGAAAATGTAGGAATATGTTTGACAATATGCAATGTATTTAGTCATGAATGGGCGGCATTAAAGGGGATAAAGGGCGTTACCCTCCCTCATTCCCTTGACCCCACCCACCCCTCGCCACCCGCACCTACATCCGGATCACGAACGCAGTTGTTCTGCGTGACCGGAGGACAACTGGCTTATACCCCCGATCCCCTGAGGGATTTCCCGAAGGGATAAGATAAATTAAAGACGGACAAACGGAAAGCAACGGAATTTCATTAGATATTTTTTTGTTAAATGCTTTAATGCACACAGAGCCACATCCTTCCTTTGTGTTCGAAAAAATCTAATGAATTGTGAGGAAAAGTCGTAATATTATAAAATATTGTTATAATATGTTTGATTTAAGACGTCCAGTGGGCCGCTCCAGAAACAGGTGCGAGAAGCAACTCCAGAGGCAGGACCTACTATGGACGGATGCTGTAAACGTAGCAGAGGACAGGGACGCCTGGAGGCGTCTTCTCGACGCGATGGGTCTCCAACCCGAGTGGGACATGGGGAAAAAGATGTATGTATCTATGTAAAATAAGTTTCAGTCGTTGTTCAAGGGTTAAAACATTGTATTTAGTCCAGTGATTATTTTTGTTTTCAAAAAAATAATAGTTCGGAATATAATTCGAGTGTGGGGTACGTGTGCAAAAAAACGCATATTTCAACGATATGTTATCTTGTACAAATATTGGTAGTTTGAGCAAGTACACAGATCACTTTTTTAGTTATATATTGTTTTATGTAATATGTTAATAGTGCAGATATATCTTATTAGCTAATTACAAAAAGCATAAATTAATTTATAAAAAAACTACCCTACTCAATGGAGAAAGACTTCACATGTTATAGTGGGGGAACAGTGCCATGTAGCGACAGTAAATGATAACTAAGTATAGAAATAAATTACATCAAGAATGTAATATAAATGCACTTTGTTTTGTTGTACATGCTAGTTACTACAAAATACATTAATAAAAAAATTGAAGAATAAAAGTATTTGATAATAGGATGTAAGAAGGGGGGGTGTAATGGTAGGCAGTTAATGCACATTGAGCGACAGTGTAAGAAGGGAAAGAGGATGGGCCCCCCACGTTATGGCTCCAGTGATAAAGAATCACCCACGTGGGCGTCAGTGATATGGGGCAAGCCCCAACCTAGGGCGACGATGTAACAGTACAGGGACAGGTTAAATCACCACGAGGCCAGACGCGGGCTGATTTCAGGGTTCCACCAGGTTAGCTCAGTTGGTAAGGGCATCACAGCTCTAGTCTCATATCGGAACCATAACCATGTTACTTTCTAGACAAGGTTTATTTTACAGGGAAAACATTTACCGGTAATACAAACGGGGTTCAAAACAAGGGGGCAGTACCTAACCTAATCTGAGTCTCGATAATCTCTCTTTCTGGTGAATTTCAAATTGGGCATGTTATTCAAAAGGCACAGTTACTACAGCATAGAAAGGTGGGTTGAAAAATCTGCTTACATGAGTTGGTCAGCGGCTGGTTTCACGTTCTTTCAGCGTAAAAAGTGTGTTTAGGGGCTCTGGATCTCACGCGTACAACGTCAGGCAGAACACAGCGAGTTAATGCACTGGTCACTGGCCTTAATATTTAGGTTTATGCAAAGACAACGAGTTTAAAATGTACTGATGCAATGGCGGCAAGATGACGCCAGAAACTATGCAGCGTGGCCGCGTGCCCGAAGGGCCTGCCGTATCCACCTTACTGTTCGTGTGCTGGAATCTGAGTGAGCGCAAGATGGCGGGTCGCCTTCGTACTTGCGGTCTTTCGTGTATCAAGCCATATAGGCCGCTTACAAACGAAGTGGCCCCGTTGTGTCAAATGCCAGGATCACTCCTGGCGTATCTTCGAGAAAGTTCTAATAACTTCCTTTTAAACGGCTAGATTCTTCTATTAAATTGTAGCTAATGTTTTTACACAACAAGGATCGAAACAATAAGGCGTATACAAGATAAACGTAATGCATTTTGATTTTACTCATATTTCGAATAGCCTGATTTAATATTTCTAGATGATATGTTTTTTTCTAATTTACATACATTATTTACAATTAAGAGTTGTGTAAAATTCACTGAAGAAATTTAAAACTATTCATTACTGTTGGAGTTATCTAATAATTGTTTGTTTTGTGAGGTGAAAGTTTTTTTTTTTTGATTTTGTACGGGAGGGCATTCAAAATGTTTATTCCTTGATAGGCGTAATGGAGTTAAGGATCACTAGTTTTAAATTTAGGGATTTCTAAGTTGCCACATAATGCTTTCTTGTTAACAACTTTATGTTAATATATTGATCAACCGGTTTCGGAAGTAAGGACAATCTTAAAAATATTGCTGATCAATGTATTAAAATTAAGTGGTTTAAAAAAAGGTATATGTTAATCGTATAATTAAGGCAAGCCACGAAATAAATGCTTTTTACGAATGCATTTTTAGTCTTGGCTTGTTATCAAAAAAATTGTATACCGATACACGTTACTGTATGCGTGAGAGCTTCCATTGCGAGAAAAATACATTCTTGAAGAGTTAGTTATATGATCGTTTTATGCAAAAAAAGTGTAAAATATTTGTGCGTTTAGGTTAATCCATTTAGGTTACTAATTTATATATTTAATCATCGAAGAAGATAATATTAACATATCCTAGATGAAACACGAAACCGAAAAAACAACAGAAAATAAAAAGATGTCAGTCGCATCTGGGACACAAACCCTGGATCTCTTTCCGGGACAAACGCTTTACCGTCTAAGCTAATGAGACCAGTTCAATTTACGCCATCTTCGCCGATATCATAATTGAAGTTCAAGACGGGTCAATATTATCCTCCATTTTAAATCCCGTATTATTGGCTGCTATCCTAATAATAATTACAAAGTTCTTCCCGAACACAATTGCAATCTGAATAGAGTCTCGGATATACCTATCCGATTTTGTTCATATGAGACATCTATCATCGAAGAAGATAATATTAACACATCCTAGATGAAACACGAAACCGAAAAAAAACAACGGAAAATAAAAAGGTATCAGTCGCAGGTATTATTATTAATATGAAAATAAATTCAGAGAAACGTATTAAAAAAATATATTTGATTATTAATTAAATTTAATTCACTATGCCTTTTCTAATATCTAAAACTTAAAATCTGTCTAATTCTAAACCGGTTGTATTTGTATGTAAAAATTTGAAACCTTTATTTTTCTTTTTTAAATCGTGATATTTAGCGCAAACATCACCTGCGACTAGTGACTGTCAGAGGCCAGAGCGCTGGCTATGCTGAGGCGTCGCGGTGTGTTGTGTTGTAAAAAATAAGATGTCTCATTCAAATTGTCACCTTAATTCACGGGACTGAAAAAAATTCTTCTTAAAATGGAAGACATCTCGCAAAAATACAGTTAGTTGAAAAAAACAGTCTAGTGCTTTATCATTAATTTATCTCCCTCCTTGTCGGCATCGTGTCTGCGAAACGCTGAGGCTGCGAGCTCATCTTGTATTCCTGCAGAATCCTCCATGCGTCTGGACGGAACTTAAAATACGCCTTTGTGGGAGCCAGCACCTCCCACTGTCGATGCGACCCCCTGGAATATTCCATCGGAGATATCTTAATTACTAGTTTAATATTCCTCCGATCGTGGTTGGTCTGAGAGACCGTATGTCTTGGGGATTGCGAATAATGGCGTCTTTCTTAACTGGCCGTAGGTTCCTACCAAATTAATTATGTCATTTATGTAAAAACCGCAAATTTATTGTCAACTTCTCACAAGAGTTCCTCTGGTAGAAGTCAGTGGGAATACGGAAATTTAGACTAAGGAAATATTTTAAGTGGAAGGTGGAAGAAAATGGAAGAGGAGAATTATAAGAGGCAATAGGATGGTCGGGAAATATCTGGCTCTTTACATACAGTTAATTTTTAGTATTCGTGTGAAAAACCACGCAGTTATAATACTCGTAGTCACAACAAAAATTATGGGATTTATTTACAGAATATGTAAACCATTCAAGGACCCTAAATCAACTCCAACCCTTTACAACGCTTTAATTAGAAGAATACTGGAAATGAAAGTACTACTTAAAATTCTCATTCCCATAAATATTAAACTACTGTTGAATCGCTGTCATTTGTGAATCTTTTAAATGTGGTCTACATCACCATCTTAAATCATATGATGTACGTCTTCAATACTTCGAAATTAATTCACTAAAATTAGAAGGCAATAGATTGATATTTCTATTTTTGAAACTGTTAATACATGGTGGAATATAATATACTGCAATAGATTGATTTAATATGTTTATAAATCGTATTGTAAAAAAATTGTGTACAGTGCCATGGAACATTTCTCCCTCTTCCAGTATTAACAATGGTTAGAAGTGCATCAATGTGCAGAAAATTTCTCTACCCAGTGAGCGGGCTGCTTATTGCTACTGTGGGGCTTTTATTTATTTTTATTTCAAAGAATTGAAAACTGTGTTTTCTGTGCTAGCGGCACTTGCTGATGGCAATCTTATATTTAAGCCCGCTCACTTAGGTAATGGGGGGTATAAGATGGAATTTGGGCGGAGACGGAGGGGGTCGGTGTTGGGGGTCAAGCGGCCGAGGTTGGATATACAGAATTTCAAGTTCGATTCTAATTTGGAGTAAAATAGTTTGGCTAAATCTATTTTATGCTTTCGGAGTGGAGGAATTTTAGAACCCATGTTAATTATGCTATTCCTAACAAATCAGGGACTTTTGGTGAATCGTCGGAGCAATGCATTCTGGAATAATGATGCATTCCAGAATTCCAGATTTATCTATTGAAAGTGAATAAAGAAATGATCTGGTGGGCTGCAGAAAATAAGATGGACATGTAGTCCGAGGGGGAGGAGGCAGCATTGAATTTTAGAATTAAGTCGGTGATAGATCACCAGTACCTATCAAACAAATATAATACATATTTTTTTGCTATATAATATTCAATTTATTTTTTATAACTTATTGAAGTTTGTAAACCTCATTGCAATATTTAGTATTGAAGAAGATATTATTAACACATCCCAAAATGAACCACGAAACCGAAAAAAACAACAGAAATTAAAAATATTTCAGTCGCATCTGGGACTCGAACCTCGAATCTTTTTAATTTCTGTTGTTTTTTTCTATTTCGTGGTTCATTTTGGGATGTATTAATATTATCTTCTTCAATGATATATAATATTTGTTTTTGTCATCTCTTCATAAGTACTTAACTATTATACTATACTCAAATTATCTGGGATACATAATTTTTTTTTCTGGACAATTCTTCACATCTCCTCATTCTTAATTATTATACTTTTTGTCAATATTATATTTATATATATATATATATATATATATATGTCAATACTAGTTTCTTCACCTGCTATTTTTGTATAATGGCACTTAATATGAACTAAACTTGTCATTTTGACTGTCCTAAAACGGGTTTTGTTCCTAGTTCGGCAGTCAAAGCTTTCTATAGCGAATTAACAAATAAAGGGGAATAAGGTGAATAAGAAGAGTAAAGAGAATAAGGATAATAAGAAGAGTAAAGAGAATAAGGAGAATATGGAGAATAAGGAGAATAAGGAGAATAAGGAAAATAAGAGAATAAGGAGAATAAGGAGAATAAGGAGAATAAGGAGAATAAGGAGAATAAGGAGAATAAGGAGAATAAGGAGAATAAGGAGAATAAGGAGAATAAGGAGAATAAGGAGAATAAGGAGAATAAGGAGAATAAGGAGAATAAGGATAATAAGGAGAATTAGGAGAATTAGGAGAATTAGGAGAATAAGGAGAATAAGGAGAATAGGGAGAATAAGGAGAATAAGGAGAATAAGGAGAATAAGAAGAATAAGGAGAATAAGAAGAATAAGGAGAATAGGGAGAATATATTAAACGAATTTTAATGGAAGAAGAATCCGGAGACGCCCGAGGAAGACATGGCACGATCAAGTGAATCAAATACTTGAGCTGGGCAATATCAGAAGTCGGAATAACAGAAGAGAATGTATGATACCATGTTATTTAAAAGTAAACAAAAATCATATCATCGAAACACCGTGTTATGTTGGTACCATTGCACTTGGAACATCTTACCTCAGGTGCACATTATGTTTTTGGATTAATATGGAAATTTTTAATTTCGTTTTTGTTTTGTATTTTAAATGTGTATTTTTTTAGTTATTGCGAAATTTAAACTTAATTTGGGCCACTTTAAGCTCTATAATTGTTGCTCAATATAAAAACAACTATTATTAATAAATAAAAAAATTGGAGTATTCGTTAGCAAACCATTTATTAATACGTATATTTTTATAATGTTAACGTCAAATACTATTATTACTCTTTGAGTTAAAGTTACTAAAAATGTACTTAATTTTCTTACTTGTGTTTAGTTATGGTTTACTATGAATAGAATATAACATTAATTACGGTAAAGCTCATCGTTATTTTAACATTTCACATTCTAAGCTCAAAACTGATCAAAATCGACCGGCCATAGATTTGGAGCGTTTTGACGGGCTTCGAAAAATTGAAACTTTGTAAATTATTTTAGAAAAAAAAAGGAAATATACTGGTATTTAAGGAAATATACTGGTATTGAAGGAAATATACTGGTATTTAAGGAAATATACTGGTATTTAAGTTTGAACGCCATTATTGATTAAAATTGGACTGGAGTTCCTTATTATTAATCTAACACCAATATTACAAAGTAACATCTAATATTTGATATCATGCTGATGTTTCAATATGGTGACCCCTGTAGAATGCTGCATGACGCTGGCACCAGCACCAGCACCAGACTGAGCAGAGTGTGTCATGCACGCGCTGGCGTCAAGTCAGGGTCTGAGATATTCATTCTGCTAGCAGAGTGTTTTACGATTGTTGACTTTTATAAAACAGTAGATGGCTATTGCAGTCCTGCCATTGGTTTGTATTGCGAAGTCAACCGCGACTGACTATACTTAAATTTTCTAATAAAACTGTTTTCATTTGAAGCGACCTGCCGGGTAAGTATGTTTTTCTGTATCTGTTTGTACATAATTAGATAAATAACAGGAAGTAATATTTGTGCATCGCCCTTAAGGTGATTTTTCACAAAAACGACGCTATACAAATCATCCTATTATTATTATTATTATGAATGTGAATGAAACAAGGCGTGTATGCTAAGATCGAGTTGTTCGGCGGCCCGTTCACTCTGCCTACCCCTGCGGAGAAGCAGTGTGAAGGTTAGTTAGTTAATTATTTTGGCTTTGATGAGTACATTTGTATTCCACGGCTGTCATCAAACAAATTGAGTGAACTCTAAGATAAAATTTTGCTACATATAAAATATTGGTGTAACTTACTCAGCTGAGCCTAAATTTCGTTAAAAAGCAAGCTAGAGCAAAAAAAATGTTCATAATGGGGGTCAATTATCCTTCCCTTAGATTTAAAAGTGCACGCTACAAAATATAAGAAAATAAAAATACCCAAAGGTTTTGGTATCTTCCAGTATTCGTTGTAAACCCAAACATGGGGTTAAATCCTTGTCATGCTTCCATACATTATTCGCATAGTGCCGCAGGGGCATGCTGGAGTATATCACTTTCCTCGGGTTCCTTTCCTATCCGTGTCCCCATCTTATCGCTAATGTGTTATTGTGGAGAGGATGATTCTGTTTGCATCCCGAATGCCAGTTAGACTTATCTCCGATCACTTCTGCTACCCTGGTACCGGTACCTCGCACGCTGGGACGCCGCTACGTGTCAGGGATGCTGCAATGAGCAGATTATTTCTAATCATTTTGGAGACGTGCCAGTCTTGGATAATGATTACACTTGAGTATTCCATATTTAGCAAATATTCCGTACAGAAAGGTCTTATAATGTTTCGATCGAGTTTTATACGGCTCACGTATCCTATTCGTTTAATAATGCATTATTAGAACTTCGTTATTATAAGTAAGTACGATAAAAATAACAACAAAGAAGACATTCATTGTTTTTGTGTTTAATTCGTGGACTCCGATTATTTATTTTTTATATTTAATTCAAATCAAATTTAATAATGTTATTATTAAGTTCTCCCAGTATTTTTTAGTTTTTTTTATCATTATGGCCTTAAAAACCGACACAGCTATCACAATAATAATAAAAAAACTAAAAATACTTGCAGAACTTAATAACAACATTATTAAATTTGATTAACATAAAATTTTTTAAAAAAGAAGACATATTTATTAAGCGGTTTACCTTGTCATGGCAGAAAAAGAGAAATTAAGTAAAAGAAATAAATTAATTACAAATTACTTTATATTATATACATATATATATAATCACTTTATTAATATATACGTAACGATTGGCATTATTTTTACATAGGACTTCTAGAAATTTCAGTACTAGAGTTAAAGAACAGTTTAAATAATAACAATTTTATTTGAGATTTTCGATAATAGTTATTTCCAGATACAAATAATTATAGTTATTTAAAATATCGCGGACTATTTTACTTATTTTTTGTTTTAAATTATGGAGTACATTTCATGAAAAAAAAATATTCCCATAATTTTAGAGGCAATTAGAAAGTTATTTGCTGGTTTATCGTATTTTTTTAAAAATATATCATATTTGCTATGTAAATATGATTACTTAAATAAAAATACAAAAATAACACATTTAAAGAAAAGGGCTTTTTCGGTTTGATGTTTTAAATTTGTGTTTTAATGTAAATTGGTCGTTTTTAATTTAATTTAAAGTTCACCATAATGCTTATTGTAATTTATTTATTTTTTAAATATTTTATGTTTCATTATATTTTCAAAGCAGACGGGTAAAACTTTTTTTTAAATCACAGTTAGCCCCCAATTAATTGTTAATGGGGCCTCTAAAATCGGGAAAAATGAATTCATTTAATAACCCATAGTTTATAATGCAAAACAAAAATAAATAAATTATTTCTAATCCGTACTAGATATTTATTATACTTTTTGATGAAAAAAAATATGATTAGCTTTAGGTGAGTATTTTGGCCTCAAAAGAAACAGGCCGCGAAGAGGTTCCTCTAAATCTACAAAATATAAAATGAACTTCACAAAAAAAATCAGAAGTACACGAAAACTACACAATACAAAATAATTAATTGTACTTGAATACAGTTAAGACTGAAAGTGGTAAAATAAGAATAGACCATGAGGGTGTCTATGTCTATATACACAAACTCTTTCCTTAAAACGGAGATTCTATTAAAAACATTTTAAAAAACGCTTTAATCTCCTAAATAAGTGAGCGAAATAACATTGTATTATATAAAATAAAAGTAGGTAAGATACGAATTATAAACACGATTAGGAACAACATGTAACACATATAATATAAGTAATAAAATAAGGTAAAAATAATATCTATATAGTTATAATTTATTAATAAATTATTTTTATAAACAATAATTATTAGCCTGAAACACTTATCCAAATTGAAAAAAAACCTTTCCGAGCAAAGATAAATGTCGCCGACAGGACTCGAACCTGCACCCTTCTGATGTCCGGTCAGATGCTCTACCGTTGAGATACGTCGGCTTATCGCAAACCCGCCAAGTTAATCAATAAATACTAGTGTTTCATTCAATAATTACTGTTTTTATTATATTTTCACCTGTAAACAACCAACTTTATTAGTATGAGAAAGGCTTGTAACGGCTAAGTCCCTCAAATAGATGGCGTCGAGACAAATTATGTCTACATTTTAGTGGTGAAAATTGCTTTGACTTGTCAAATATTTATTAATTGATAAACTAAAGTTCTTAAAAACTTAAGACAAGATTTTTGTGCATAGCGCAAAGGGTAACAATTATTTTTATAAACAATAATTATTAGCCTGAAACACTCATCCAAATTGAAAAAAACTTTTCCGAGCAAAGATAAATGTCGCCGACAGGACTCGAACCTGCACCCTTCTGATGTCCGGTCAGATGCTCTACCGTTGAGCTACGTCGGCTTATCGAAAATGTAGACATAATTTGTCTCGACGCCATCAATTTGAGGGATTTAGCCGTTGATACTAACTAAAGTGATTGCTTGAATAACAATAAAAAACAGTAATTGATGAATGAAAACACTAATGGTCAGCAGCAATTCTAAGCCGACATGTTTTTTTCAATTTGGATAAGTGTTTCAGGCTAATAATTATTGTTTATAAAAATAATTGTTACCCTTTGCGCTATGCACAAAAATCTTGTCTTAAATGTTTAAGAACTTTAGTTTATCAATTAATATTAATAAATTAATTAAAAATAACATATAATCACCACTTTATTAATATATTCATATCGACATGTTTCAAAAGCGATGATTTCCTCGTCAGGAATATACAGAATACTAAAAAATAATAATGTCAAGTATAAACAAATGATAATCATAGAACACAGTCATGTAAGAATAGACGAATTATAAACATGAACAAAAATTGATTAAATTAGGTGAGTAATTAATCAAAAATTATTATAAAACATTGAATAACAAATTTACGTAAGAAATTAAAAAAAAAATAATAATATGAAAATAAATTCAAGAGATAGGTATTTAAAAAAAATATTTGATTATTAATTTTATTTAATTAACTGTTAATACCTTTTCTAATTTATCATTATAAACCGGTTGTTTTTGTATGTTTCAGCGAACACATCGACGCAATACTTACTAGAAAAAAAAATCATTTGGAATATGCAATGATTCCAGAGAGGAATTTTGACCACTAATAATCCTAACTTTTATTTCCAAAGCACTCTCAATCGGGCTCAGTAATACTTAGATATTCATATAAAAAGTGGTCTCGAGAAGGTTTTCGGAACATCAAACCGAAACGGGAAAGGGTCCTTACAGGCAATTATTCCGTCTGAATGAGTTCGAAGCATTTCTAATTAGAGGCCAGTGAGTAAACATAGGCTCGCCTACCCTCTGCAATACCCCAGCCGCTCCTCTCCCTGCCCGTCCCACGGCTCTCGCTCACTGCTAACTGCTCACGGCGCCGATGGCTTTCGGAAACTTTCCCATCAAAGCTTCGGTAATAGTTTGATACGTAAATATTTAATAGGCACTGAATTCGCAATTGAATGGATTATATTGGATTAAGTTTAATATTAATAATCGAAGTTCGTACTTTCAAACGGCGCGTTTCTTACTCAAATTGAAACATATATCTGCTAATAGTTTGATCAAACTACTACCTTCTACCTGGACTTATAATAATCATTGTCTATCATTGGAAATTGTTAACCACATAACGGGTCTGGGCATAAAAAATGACTAAAATTTAAAGAAGACTAACCACATTATTTATTTAAATAAAAAAACAAAATAAAAAAATCAACCTACTATTTTAAAATCATGAATATCCTCAGTACAAAAGATTTGATTAAAATCTACATCGCTGTCTGCTAATCACTATTAGAATATGGTATTATCGGATGGGGCAGTACTAATGATAATATTCTTAATTTCCCTACAAGAACTAGATGATGTAATCTTCAACAAACTTAACATTATGTCATTAAAATAATTATCTAAAACAATACTAGTTTACATTCATAAGTATTAAAAATACAAGAAATAAAAACAATCACACATATTAGAAACACTACATCTCAGAGTCAAAAACACATACAACAAGGAACAACAAACACAACATTTGAACAAAAAACTTCTTATACTATGGTACTAAACTCTACAAAAATCCCACTAAGCTTTAAAAATCACAACAACCATGATGAATTTAAAAATAAAATAAAACAATGGATACGTTATTAATTGTTTTTGTGTTATGTAAATGAAACACGTTGTTATAAATCACGAATATATTTTATTTTAACCAACCGGTTTCGCTTAACTCAAGCTTCATCAGGTTTTCGTGTTTAATTCGTAGAACTCCATTTTTTTTGTTTTTAAATGAAATGTAAATCATCTTTTTAAATTAAAGTAATGTCAATCAACTTTTTAAATTAAAGTAACGTAAATCAACTTTTTAAATAAATTAAAGAACTCCAGTTCTGTATGGCCAATCTAAAATCCACAAGAAAAATATTCCCATCATATTTGTATCTTTTATTTACTCCCCTATAACAAAATTGGCAAAAATACTTCATCTTCAAAAAATATATAAATTTTTCACCATGTTACAGCGTCAAAAACTCAATAGAACTATTTAAAAAAATTAATCTTCCACATAATTATCAATTCTTTCGTTTTGACGTAAAATCCTTATTTAGCAACATCCCCATCGAAGAGTACCGTATAATAAATGAAAATATATTTGAAAAATGTAATATCAACCCGGTGATAAGAAAAGAGTTATTCCAACTCATAAAAATTTGCAAATAAACAAATTATTTTCTTTTCAATGATACCTACTATCAACAAAATGATGGTCTTCCCATGGGATCACCATTAAGTCCACTTCTAGCAGAGATATTTATGGAATATATTGAAAACATAAGGTCAAATCGAGCCGTCTACTATGATCGCTCTTTTCGTGTATATAGTCCCCTCATTTGGAATTAACTTCCCCCAGCTCTTACTAATATCCAGAAATTGACTGAATTTAAACGGACTTTAAAAACAAAATTATTTAAAAAATCCTATTGTCTATAAATTTTAATTTCACTTCAATTTATTGTAAAATCAATTTCTTCAAGCCTCTGGTAGTTGTTTGGTTTCGTTTTCCTCCGTATATATTTGTTAAATTTTTTTAAGTGAAGTCGGTTATTGCTGAAAATAACCCGACTCCTGTCTTAAAATTTTGGTATTTTTGCAGTATTATTTTGAATGTCTTATTGTTGTATAGCCGTGTATATACTGTACAATATTTTGTAATTTTATTAGATGAATATTCACCTAAGGAGTTCTGTAGGAGTAATATTAAGAATAAGCAAGAATGCGTGTAATATGTTAAGAATGAATAAATAAATTTAAAAGGAGCACTGTAGGAATACCACTGAATGGAGTTTTTTATTTTTTTTTAAAGTTTATTTATGGCAAAGCGCACTTGAAGTGAAATAACACAAAACTGAGCTATCTAAATGCTTCGTTTTTATTATTATATTAAATCTCCCTTAGCTAAATACATACTATACCATATCAGATATGTAGACGATATCCTCATATGTTGGATAGGCACCAACTGACAGTTAGGTATCTTCACTAACTGGGCCAACAATGAGATCGAAGGTAAAATAAATTTCTAAGATCTTACAATTGGTAGAAGTAATAATAGACATACCATACCTTCGAAATATTTAGAAAACCAAATTTTATAGATACAACAATAAATGCAAACTCAACTAATCCTCGGTCTCATAAATTATCAGCTTACCATTCAATAATATACTCATTAATATCCCTCTAGACTCTAGAGTCTAGAGTCTAGACGAAATTGGGTATGAAAAAGAAAAGAAATAATATAAAAGATCGCGGTTAATAACGGCTATGAGACAAATAACATTGAAAAAATTATAAAAAGCAAGAAATATGAAAATAAAATCAATTTACTATATGCGGTACATAATAAAAAAACAAGAGAAATTTGCATGTCTGGAAATTCTCGGTTAAATATCGATAAAAATTGAAAAAGAAATTTTAAAAAAGTGGTACATAAGATGTTATAAAAATAAAAGGACTTTTTCAAAATTGGTAGAACATCTCTTAGTAAATAGTCTCGTCTCGCTTGTCAACAACGAGTCTAAACGCTTACATATAGAAGGAAAGGGTCTTAGATAAAAGTTACTTGAACAATTAGAATTTAATAAACGAACGAATGATTCTAATATATCATTAATTAATAAAGTAAACACAATTATATATCCACCGCTTCTCAGAATTTTCACATAATCAAAACAATATAACACATTTAAATAAATCAATTAAGAAAACATTATCAGTTAAATACTGGGAAAAACATTATAATTGTGAAAACCTCATAAAATAAAGAATTTGAATTATTTTCTAACTAAACCGATTTTTCTAAATAAGACGAATTTGATTTAGAATGAATTTAAAATAATATAAAAAAATAAAATAATTTTTTTTTGCAAAATTACATGGGGAGATCTGAAATAGAAAAAAAAATTATCACCAAATTCAAATGAAATCCTCAGCGCGGGAAATCCGAGAGGATATCATAGTTTGTTATTTTGTTATAACAAAAAGATAATGAAACACTATTATTATTATTGTTGAATAGTTTTTTTATACATATATAAATCTGAGAAAGTTTATATAGAAAAAGTGAATACTTGTATTGAGTTGGTTAAAACGGATTATCTGCCCCCTCTCCCGTATGATGAAAACCTCAGTAGTTAATTTTACACATTTATTACTATTTGTACGATAGTAGTGCAGGTTGCCCGAGATTTTCTTATACATAAATCTAGTTTGATTTCCCAGCATCGCCTGAGAACTCAACACTCTTTTTGTTCAAAAACATTCGCTTTCCTAAAAAAATACAAAACAAATAATTTACCATTTTTTTACGGTGAATGGATATATTCTAAGATGCATTGCTAATTGGGGAATGGATTGTCTGCTACAAACAAAGTTATTATGTACGATATGAGTCTGGAACAAGAAAGGTATAACAATAAGAAAGACTTCTAGGAATTTTAGTATTAATTTTATTATTATTTATTATTATTTAGTATTTATTTTATTATTAATTTTAGTTAAGGAACACTTAAGGTGATTAAATAATCTGAATTTTCATATCACATTTTGTAAATTATTCTTTTGATATAAATAAAGTTTTAAAAATTTTACATCCAAATACAGCCGGTATACAATAGGACAAATTTGAAATTTTAGAATTTAAAAAAGTGTTAATAGTCGATTAAATATAATTAATAATCAAAAAAATTAAATAGCCATACCTTGAATTTTTTTTCGTAAAAATATTAATAATAAAAATAATTTCTTTTTTAATTTCTAACATAAATTTGTTATTCAATGTTTTATTAACATTTTTTGGTTATTTACTAACCTAATTTAATTAATATTTGTTTGTGTTTATAATTTTTCTATTCTTCCATCACTGTATTCTGCATTTATCATTTGTCTATATTTGACATTATTATTTTTAAGTATTCCGTATATTCCTGATGAAGAAAGCATCGCTTACAAAACATGTAGACATGTGTATATTAATAAAGTGGTGAATAGAAAATAATTTTAAATTCATTTAAAAATAAGAAGTGTTTGTCACACTTTATGTGAATGAATTTTTTAATGTCTGCAATATATAAATTGTAACCTATAAATTCAAGTTTTGTTGGTGATTTGCGGTTTAATTAGTTTTTTTTTTTAATTCATTCAATTGACGCACAGTATTTTGGCATGGACTATCTCGCTCGGCCGTGAAGTGGACTGAAATGGTCACCGGTCCAGAAATCATTCTCAATTCATTGCATTGCCAGTTCCATATTATCAGTTCAGTTGAATTCAAAAACCCATCCGTCTAGCACTCTTCTATGAAAAAATAACCCTAAATATCTACGCAGTACACCAGTGTAGCCATTTTGGTCTCCAATATCAATGAGCGATGGCTTCGTTTTCCATTTAAGTTGATTGGACAAAACGGAAAAACAAAATATTTGCAGTTGAAAAGGGTTGCTGAAATCATCAAAATTAACGTCCCATGAATTAAACGGCGCAAAGGGTTCTATTGAAATGGGTAGTAGAAACTTTTCAAACTTTTTCACATATTTTCTTTAAAATTATTGAAATGCTTTAAGTAACAACCTTTTTATTTATTTCAAATATTTTTGTCTTCGTAACCTACGGTGGTTTTTGCTGCAGTGTTCACCTAACTGCGTGAATCATTTTGGGACCTGTTTTTTTCTGATTTATTACATAGATACTGCATAATAAAAACTATGTATGAAAAATGTAATATATTAAGATCAAGGTAGAGAAGGTAGAATTCCAAAAAAAATAAGGGAATCAAACAATTAAAAAATTTCATAAGAAGCAAACGCATACATCTTCATCCCCTTGCTCTACATCGTGAAGGCGCCTCTAGGCGCCCCTGTCCTGTGCTACGTCAACGGCATTCATGGTTGGCTCAGCCTCTCCTCTCACATTCTCTGGAATTTATTTATTTATTTGTACACAACAGCTTTTAATACAAATTTATATACAAAGCAAGTTTAACAAAAGGTAAGCCAACAAAGTTTCTTGTGTGGTTAAGTACAGAAGTTTTCTTAGAAAAAAAAACAAAATAAGTAGGAAGGGGGGAGAGGAAGAGGAATACAGTATCGGGTCAGGAGATGCTCTTGATATGTTTTATACTCGTGCATCAATTTGTGTTCGAACGTATTACTTCCGTTCGATATTTTAAAAGGATATTGTGAAGAATGTCGATATTGTGCGTTATATTGCGCAAACATACGGGGAATTGGAGAATTTATCCTAATTTGGAGTTGCTTCTCTCAGCTCTGTCTGGGCAGCACACTGGACGTATTCTATTTTGAACAGCATTCGGAACTCGACCTTCTGGCATTCTTAATGCATGCCCAAGTATCCTCATTTGCGACTTTTCTATTAAGAGTAGCAGTGGTTAGATGTAGCTCCTCCCGGATCATCCAACTTCTTATTCGATCCCGTTTTAATATACGTACATAATTGTTTTTTTAACGCCACTTTATTGGATATATGAACTAACCGGTTTTCGGACCACCCTGATCCTTCTTCGGGGTTGTTAATAATATATCTAGTAAATAAAAACCGAATAATTATAATCATAGAAGATAATATGAATAACTCTAAAAATGAAACATGAAACCAAAAAGTCACAGAAAAGAAAAAGGTAACGGTAGCAGCTGGGACTCAAACCCAGGACTTCATAGTCTATACGAGACCTTGCGCTCTAAACCTAGAGCAACGGCTACCCCAATCCGTCCCGTAAATTTTCGATTTCGAAGAACAGTCAATATCATCTTCAATTAATTCCCATATATTTTTGACAGCTACCTTTTTATCTTGACTACAAGATTCTACCCGAATTTATTTTAAATCTTTAGATAGTGTCTCGGATATAAAATTTGATATCTTATTTTTATTTATACAGGACATCTATTGACTTTTTGTACAAGTCTAGGAATAATATTCGATTTTGGAATAACTTATTGGTGCTTATAAATCTCGTTGCGTTGCATATTTTTAATAATTGAAAATAATATTAATACGAAACATGGAACCGAAATGACATTTTTTTGTTTCAAGTATCTTCGTTGCTTAAAATAAAGTAAATCTGGGTTAGTTTTGAACAATCTTCTGATATTGAAATCACTGCTAGCTCTTCATAAAATGTATTTTCACTATCATTGCAAGAGAAAAAATGAAATAAAAATGGTCGATAGCAAGTGATATCTTCCTGATAATCAAGAAGAAAAGGACACGAGTAATTGCTTTTGAAAGCAAAACCAATCGGTTTAACTCTATTGCACCGTAATAGAAATTCAATGATAAGACATTGTCCCAGCATCGAGCATTCAAATTCCAATTAAACTACTCAGATTCCTCGACCCATATCTTAAGACGATTTTCGAATGCAAATAGGTCCTTAAGCTTCACTGCAAATCTTTCGCAATCTCGGCTCAATTAATCCCGCCACGGGAGATGTATGGAGTCTTTGGAAGATTTCACATATTGATACATCGCCCAAGAAGCCGAGGAGTGCAAATTTCATGCTAAATTGGCATTTAAACCCATTTCAAATACCACTAATACTAACTATGAGTCCGTTAGTTACAGATGTGTGTTCACAAACAGTGTATGAACGAGTTAATTATGGTAATAAAGCAATACCTATGAATCTCAAAATAGTTCAGTTCCGATTAAAATTAATAATTTTTTTCACGGATAATGGTTTTTGTAAGCACGGAGTTTTCTGCGAAGGGGATAAATATATGGAGATCATCAATTTTTTTGATACCCAATAAAAAATTAGGTTATTGTGCTACGGCAAATTTTTTATAATAATCTTTCTGTGTCAGTTATAGTAGTTAAAGTATCCCGCATATTACGAGATCACATTACTCCAGCCATCTATACTAATTCCAAGTTTTAAATCTAATTAATAACAAGGAAATTTCTTATAATTTTGAAAAATTATGTATACTCACTTTAGAATAAATCTAATCTTCTTCTACCTCGTATGGTGGAGGAAAGTTGGTGGAGTTCATAGAGGAATGCTGAGGTTATTCAGCCAGTCGACGGCATCGGGAGTGACATGGTTTCGCCATAGTGAAACTGATGAAGAGGACATTCTTCTACGATGTGTTCTGTTGTTTGAATATGTCCACATTCACATAGTTCGGAATCCTTTAGGCCCCATTTATTCATCATATTCGCACAATGGCTGTGACTGCACCGGATTCGGTTTAATTAGGTCCACGTCTTGCAAGGGAGAAAACCCTGGCAATTTGATGGTTTATAATTAATGTAATGCAGAGTATGTAGGTATGACTACTATAATCAGGGAACATGAACTATGTTTACGAAATAATAATTATTCCATTTACTAATCATTTATTAGAAAATGGCCACAGCTTCAATAAAGAAAAAAAGTAAGTATAAATATTCAAATATTAATACATATTTTAAAATGTGCGCATTAGAAACTGTAGAAATGAACAAAAAAAAATTTAAAAAAATTTTAGTAAACAAAATAAAATTACCTTTTTTAACCATGTTATTTTGACTCCTCCCACTGTCTGTCCCCCCACACCAAATCACCAATCCTCTACCCTCACCTAATAATGTCTAATCATTTTTGAACCTATAAAATTTAAGTTAGTTTTTAAGCTAATTTAAGTTAGTTAGCTAATGAATGAAACCGGTAGCAAATAAATAAAATTAAATATCAAATGAACATTTCGAATAAAACCCTTCAACAAAAAAATCTATAAAAATTGCTACATAGTTAAAACCCAAGAAATACACAAAAAGTGAATAAGTGGTAATACATAGTTTTTGAATAATTTCCTACCAAAAAGTGATTTATATGGAATAAGAACGTTGGAGCAAAATAAGGCCAAGATCTCCCGACACTTGACAGACGCAGGCAAGTAGGCACTAATAATGCTGGAAGTTAATGAAGAAAGATAACTATTCGGGGTATTTAGCGCAACCCTCTCCGTTAATATTCTCACGTAAATAGACTGGAAGCACTGCAGTGGATTAAGCAAAACAATGACAGGCGAATTTGAATGGAATTCTCGGCTTTTGCTGCTAAGTCCCAGGAACAGTCGAACAGTACGACTCTGGGGCGAAGAATTAGGCGGCAGCGCATATTCTCAGAAGCACGCCTTAATTCCAGTTTCAGCAGCATTCTGCCGTCCTATAATTATACCGTATATCTATACCCTTTAGTCCTATATCATTCCACCAGTATACCGGTAGGTAGGTATGCCGTATACCCATTGCGGGAATAGAGTCCCTATACGGCATCCAGCACTCGACTAATCCAAGTAAGATTTGTGGAGCATTCCGAATGTCCCGATAATTGTGGTGATTTCATGTAATCCTAGATCACTGGTTCCTTCAAGTTAATAGGGAATTACTTCGTAGTTATACAAAACAATATACATATACAGGGTGTTAAGAGACGTACCTGACTTACTTTAAATTCCTGAGCTCATTTCGAGTATAAAATATAGATGGTATTTACCTAAAATTATTTAAAAAATCAGTGGGTACTTGCGTTTTTCCTATTAAACCCAACGGAGGTAATTAAATTATATTCTTATTATAATAAAATAATTTTATGTTGAAAATCGACATTTCAATTTATTTCTATTTATAAATAATAAAAATCGGGGAATTCCGTGATTTAATTCATAATCTGAATACAATTTAATATTTTCGTAAGAAATAGTATTGTTAATTGATAACCGCACATTACAGTCAACCCGACCGAACTTACCCTAACCTAGTCCAACCTAAGCTAAACTTACATAACCCAACCAAACCAAATTCAAACCTCACTTTACCTAACCAAACCAAACCTAACCTAAATTAACCTAAACCTCGGGGATATCATAAACTAAAATATAATATTATGAACCACGTGAAAAGTTTCTCATAGGCTAACGTTTTGCTCGTTGTACCCAACGGAGGAGATTAAGATTTATTTTTGTTCCATAATTACAGTTCATATTTTTATGCTTTCAAGTTGACACATGTTTTCTTATCTTCCTTTTTTAATCCCTAATTTTAAATTGTGAGTTATTAGGCAGGGGCTTGCGTGCAGTTTGATATTTTCATTTTATTGAAAAACATTTAATAATAATAGAAGGTATTTAAAAAAAGTTTTTTTATCCTTATTATCTCCTAAATTTAGTCATAATTTCATATCGTATTTTATTGTAATTTGTAGATTTATTATTCCCAAAACGTTTATCCTATTTTGTATTAAAATGTATATATACTCGTACATCTATAGAGTGTGTGAAACATGCTTTATGCTAGTGGAAAAACTTTTTTTTTAATATACCTGTATACAATATACCTACGTGTTTTTATTAAGTTCCCGGGAGGATGAACGCTCCAAGGAATTACGAGTATGTTGTTTAATTTCAATTATTTAGCCACATTCATTTTTTTAAATGGTCTGCAAGAAGAAAGCCATAAAATTATGTAACAATAGTGTAGGTAGGAAGGTATGTACTTAATCATTTGTTAATAATACATTAATACATTATTTGAAAGTCGAATGATTTGGAATAAAATATTTTTATTTGTATTTGCAAGTACATATTATTTAAAATATACAGTGGGTGGTCATCACATTAAAATCAGCGTTTTTTTTTTCAATTATTGAATTTCGATATTTGTCAAACATTTCCATTTGGAAATCAGTAGAATACATTTTAAAAAAGAAAAATATTTTTGGATTTGTTTTACCTTCATATGCATATGTTTTACCTTCTTTAAATAAAAAGCGTAAATACTGAAGGAGAAATGACGCCATGCCCAATGTTTATAATGTGATGTTAGACAACAGTTCCATGCATAGAGCCAACTGTAAATATTAAAAATATAGAATCGATTTTTAGTTTAAGTATTTTCTTTCTTAAAATACCCAAACTAAGAACCTATTATTGTTCGCATATGCAAATATTTTATTTTTATTTCCAACTCAGTCCCAAATGTACAGATTTACAAGATACGTTGTCTAGCAAATATGATAACGACAGTGCTACTTAAAGCTTATACTTTCATTCAAAGGTTATTGTTTAATAATAATGAAAAAAAAAATTATAAATTCACACATTTAGTAGGTACTTAGTAAGAAAATTTAGTGAAATCGCCTTTATTGGCATTCACGGCTTAAATAAGTGGAATGATATCAATTGATTTTCTTATAGTTTTTGGTAATTAATTGATAAACTAAAGTTTTTAAGACAAGATTTTCGTGAATAGCGCAAAGGGCAACAATTATTTTTATAAACAATAATTATTAGCCTGAAACACTCATCCAAATTGAAAAAACCTTCCGAGAAAAGATAAATGTCGCCGACAGGACTCGAATCGCTAACCCGCCAAGTTAATCAATATATACTAGTGTTTCATTCAATAATTACAGTTTTTTATTATATTTCACCTGTAAACAACCAACTTTATTAGTATAAGCCGACGTAGCTCAAGCGATAAGCCGACGTAGCTCAACGGTAGAGCATCTGACCGGCAATCAGAAGGGTGAAGGTTCGAGTCCTGTCGGCGACATTTATCTTTTCTCGGAAGGTTTAGCAAAATTAGCAAAATCGGGTGACTTTATAGAGGTTATGCAAAATGTCTAACTTACTTAAGTGCGAAATGGTTATATTTTAAAAAAAGTAACCGGAGATCAATTTTTTTACACCACATAATCTCAAAGTTAAGTTTTACAATCGCACAGCATTCTAAATACGCATATTATAAAAAAAAAAACATTATTTAACTTAATTACAACTAGAAGCAAGTAATGTAGTTGGGGGAGACACCAAAATATGCAATTAAATTAAGATTTCACCAAAATTAATTTACATGCAAAAATCACAAAAACCGCATGAGTCCCCATTCAAAGTTATTTGATGTGACGTTTGCCAAACGTACTCCTAACCATATGATGTCATATAACAATTTTTCCTTTTTTTTTAAATAACCCAGACTAATATATTAAATGTTTTTTTATGTTTAATTCGTAGAACTCCATTTAAAAAAAAATATTATTTGAAACTAATTGGAAAGAATAAAGAACTCCAGGAATATCCCCGCCATGAAGGCCCGCCTCAGTCCACCCTCCAGGATAGACGCATACTGGAGAAAGATATTGGCCCCTCACAATTTAAATTCCGCAGCACCTTAAAGGCGTTATTTTATTTATTTTTTTTATTATTGTAGAAAATAATATTAATGTAACCCAAATGAAATATGAAAACGGAAAAAATGACAGAAAATAAAAAGATTTCAGTCGCATCTGGGACTCGAACCCAGGTCCTCTGCCTATCCGGGGCAATATTTCATTTCTGTCATTTTTTCCGTTTTCATATTTCATTTGGGTTATAATAACATTATTTTCTGCAATGATTAAATATTAAAATGAGGTTTGTAAATCTAATTGAAAATAATTAATAATTAAAAATTGTATTTATTTTTTATAATTTTTGTTTTATGTGTGATGTATCATCCACCTACTATCTGTTTATTTATTTATTTATCGTTTGTATATATTTGTATATTTTTTATAACTATCACATTTATATTTTGTATGGAATGTGTGAGACTGCACTAACCTCCCCACATACCGGAATAAACATTTATTCATTTATTATTTTTATTTTTAATAAACTAGCTGAACTGTTTTTTTTTAATGTAAATCAAATTTAACAATGTTATTATTAAGTTCTGCAAGTATTTTTATTTTTTACTATTGTGACAGCTGTTTCGGCATTCGAGTCCATTTTTAAACTGCGGTTAATTCACATTGTGACGACTTATTTATATGATTTCATTTACTCCCCACTCCCGTTCTAATTTGGACGGGTTTTTAAAAGTAATGATTTATTATCGGTAAAACCGATTTACTTAGAAAATATTAAAAATTTTCTCTTCTGCTAGTTTTTTTTACATTTATAATGTTTCCCCGCATTTAAATGATAATGAATTCTTAATTGATTTATTTAAATGTATGATAATGAGTGATTTGATAGTGTGAACATACTGAGAAGCAGTGAATATATAATATCCCTTATTATTACTAAACTAATACCTTTATCATTGGATTCAAGCAAGAACTTAAAAGCTATTTCATAGGTTCATGGTTTGGATTTAAAATAACAAATAAAAACATTGTTTGATGTCTCCCCAACTGAAATAGTTGATTTTGGTTTTTAGATTATCAGCACCTATCGGAAAATGTCACATCAAATAACTAAGAACATGGGGTGTTGCGATTCTTTCAAATTTGAACGTATACATTTTTGCGAAATAATATTTTTTAATGCGCTATTCGATTTTTCCCCCAACTAATATAGCTGTTTCTTATTGTAATTAAGTTAAATAAAAATATTTTTAAAAATATAAAATGTGTATTAAGAACGTTATACGATTGTAAAAGATTACCAATATCAGGAACCTATAGTTATAGTTGGTCATGCACGTCGCTTAACATACTGTAAAATACATTTCAATTCATCAACTCGATTCTCGAGGTTTCTATCAAGGCTATCGATCAGAGGATATTGTGTGAACAGCAATTTCGAGGAAATGAAGGAGAGAAGCTTTGTCGATCCTTTAGGAAGAAGTAAACACATAGTCATTCCACAGCTGATCTGTTGAATGTGCGTAAGAACCTATCGTTCATACAATTTAATTTATTCACATCTACCAGCACCGCGCAGTGCAAACAAGTAAAGTGGTAATTAGTTGCTTATGAACACATTCACACACGGTGTAATGTGAATCCCACCTTCTATGCCATGTCTGCTACTATACATGATTGCATCGCCCAGTGCAAACAAGTGAAGTGGCAATTAGTTGCTTATGAACACACGGTGTAATGTGAATCCCACCTTCTATCCCATGTCTGCTACTATACATGTCTGCATCGCGCAGTGCAAACAATTAAAGTGGCAATTAGTTGCTTATGAACACACGGTGTAATGTGAATCCCACCTTCTATGCCATGCCTGCTACTATACATGTTTTCATCGCCCAGTGCAAACAAGTGAAGTGGCAATTAGTTGCTTATGAACACACGGTAAAATAAAATAAACAGTAAAATTACTGCAGTATTTTTAGACTTAAAAAGGGCATTTGAAACAATCGATAGAGATAGATTAATAAAAAAATTAAGAAAGATTGGAATTAACCGTAAAGAAATTAATTGGTTTGTTGATTATCTATCAAAAAGAACGCAAGTAACAAAATATGGTGGTATAATATCAGATCCACATCATGCTAGTAAAGGCGTTCCACAGGGGTCTGTCCTAGGTCCATTGTTATTCATTATATATATAAATGATATTGTTAAAGTTTTAAAGCATTGTGCCATTAAATTATTTGCTGATGATACATTGTTATATATAGCCAGAAAAAAATACAGGATGCCATTGAAGAGATACAAAATGACTTAAATAATGTAACACTTTGGTTAAACATAAACAAACTAAAACTGAATGTTATGAAAACTAAATTTATGATTATTGATAGTCAAGGTAGAACCGAACATGTGATACTAACCATTGATAACATAAAGATAGAAAGGGTTAACAGTATTAAATATTTGGGTATAATATTAGATGATAAATTCAAATTCGACAAACACTTCGAATACATATCTAAGAAAATTGCTAAAAAAGTTGGCTTCCTAAAAAGAATTATTAATAACTTATATCTCAAGACAACGCACCTTGTATACAATTCTATCGTAACTCCTCATTTAAATTATTGTTCTAGTGTTCTATTCTTATGTAACGAGGCCCAAAATAATAAACTACAGGTTATACAAAATAGGGGAATGAGGATGATTCTGAAATGTAATATCTTTACTAGATTTAAAACTATGTTACAAAACTTAAATATGATGACAACTAAACAACATATAATATATAATACGTTAATAATGATGTACAAGCTTAAAAATAACATGCTCCCTAAATATCTGCAAACTAATATTATGTATCATGAAAATATTCACAATTATCCTACGAGGAGTTGCCGAGACTTCAGGCTTCCCAAAACAAAACTTACGTGTACACAGAACAGCGTGTTTTATAAAGGGCAAAAACTTTATAATAACCTACCAAATTCCATAAAGGAAGCCTCAAGTCTTGGCACTTTCCGTAAAAAATGTGCTATATACATAAAGAAAAATTTATGACTTGTATTTCTATTTGTATTAACTGTATGTCTTAAACCCTATTTTTTTTTTGAACTGGGGTAAATGTATTTCTTTTTTTTATTAACTATAATCTTTCCGTTATAATTTTATGACTCTATTTATTTTATTATGTATCTTATATGTTGTTTATTACTAGATGTATGAAAATTTGCTAACATCTAAATAAAGTTACAAAAAAACGGTGTAATGTGAATACTCCCTTCTATGCCGTGCCTGCTACTATACATGTCTACATCGCGCAGTGCCAGTAGATGTAAAAACACCTTAAATCTTAAGAAGCAAATGTCAACCATGTATAAATGATTGGTACCCATTCAACTTGTCCCACAACTCTGCGGCAATGCAAGAGGAATCAATAATGTTAGTTCTTCAGAGCACCGTCCATTAAAATGCCGGTATATCAAACACAGGATTCCGAACTCTCACCTGTTTTTTTACAGATTTAAACAAATCCGTTAAGATGGGGTATTTATCTGACGCATTGTTCGATTCCATAATAATGAAGATGGCGAGTTCACATTGTCTTAATTGCGATTTCCATCCAATCTCGATTTGGTAAAATCATTTAATTCAAACAATTTTTCTGCATTGTATCATTTTTTTAAATCAATTTTAGAATACTCAAAATAAATTCATAACGTGTAATCTCGTAACGTGCGTGCTTTATTTATTCATCCTCGTTTGAATTCGTACTTCAACATTATATTCGCAATCAATTTTGGTTCATTGGATTAACTTTGATTAAGGGCAATAATTCTGTTGAAAAATGAGTCTGTATTCCGATTAAAGCCGGGATTAGTTAAGCTCAGCCTTAACACACCACCTCAGCTTATCCCGTCGTATTAACTATAAGGTACACTTAGTGAGGTAAATCTACGGAAATTCTCTTTGCCGGTGTAACGATTTGTAAAATTCAAACAAAATTAGCTTCAGCTACTTAACTTATATACTCGTATTATAATCTAAAGCTCTTGGCGGTTGAAATTCTTGGTCAGAATATTGTTTTGAATCGATTGAATGGTCTGCAATATTCAATGATCAAAGAACTTATCTAATCTATCGAATCCCTTAGAAATCGTTTAATAGGAGTAATCATTAATTTATTGAAGAGTGATTCCTTTCGTATTTAAAGCAATATACTGATATTAAATTTTGTACATGAAAGTATACCTTTTTTATCAAACAATCCTCAGTGTAAAGTTCACTTTTTTAACATTTTAACTTATTGAAAGCACTTGTAAGAGTGAGTAAAAGATTGTTTTTAAATCTATATTCATAAAAAGTGTTTGTATGTGTGTCCTCGATTTTCTCAAAAATTACCAGACCAGTTTCGCTGAAAATAACACAGTTTGTTCTTATTGTCGCCAGAAAGATTTAGAGAGTAGTCTGAATGAAATCCAATATATGAAACTGTTGCTATAACGTTTTTAAAATAGTATGAAAAACATTGAACCCGGAATATTGTATTGAGGTTAGCCTGTAGATACACAACTCTGCATAGCCATAGATTACATATTCAAAGAAGAATGTTTGTATTTTAAAAATGGAAAACACTATTAGGTACCTACTTAAGAACTTGATTGTATATGTTTTGAAAAAATAAATGTAAGGAATAAAATAATAATTTAAATGAATGTTTCTTAAATTGAGAAGAATCAGTAAGACAAGAGTTTAATTTTGTTAACTTAAGGGTAAGTGCAGCATTTTTCTCATTGCATGAAACACTCGTTCATCGATTAGCAATAATGTGACATTAATTTTAATAAAGTACGCGATTATGGCAGTGAATTTAGCATAAAATGCCTTTAAACTCTCCCTTAATGTATGATATAAACCAGTAATTGTGATAAAATATCCATTATAGTAATTATTCCGATCGTTTATTTAGAGCATAATGTATTTTTTTCCATTTGCAAATTAAACATTCTACTTCGATAGCGAAGTGTGCAAATGTAATTAACAGTGAGCGAATATCGTATCCATTATAACGGTGTTTGTTATTTCGGTTCGCGGTAAACATTATCAAAGGAATATTCACTCTGGATGTGTATTATAGATGCTCGGTTATACCTGTCTATCATAAAAATACAATAATGCTTTTTTTACCAAGGGATACAATGTTTTTAGGTGGAGTGAAATGCCGTATACTCGTAGATCAAGCCGCTCTGAAACGATTTCACGACGCCTTTCGATGCTAAAGCTCTCTTGAAAAGCCACGAATCTTCAGTGCCTTTCTATGGAACTGTAATACAATTCAGAAACTTATTATGCACTTACGGTCGATTACTAGGATACTTAAACATTAAGACTTTTTTTTTTAACTCTATATGCCATATATTTACACACATAAGGTTGGGGACTTTGTCTTCTCTGAGGATTCTGTGCGGAGGGAAGGAGTGAATCCAGCTTATATTTTTTTTAAATACTCAAATTATCTGGTATACACAGTTGTTTTCTTTTTCTATACCATTTTTCACAATCTCTTTATACTTAATTATTATACTTTTTTCAAGATTTATTGTATTACCATAATATATCAATACTACCTTATTTTCCTTCTATTTTTGTATAATGACACTTAAAATGAAATAAACTTGTCACTTTGACTTTTCTAAAACGGGATTTGTTCCTAGTTGTTCAGTCAAAGCTTTCTTACATTTTGTTGTTAAATAATATCTGTTTCAAATAAATAAATATTATTATTATTATTAATGGAAATGAACCACGAAATCCAGTCATTCCATTGTGGAACTGTTACGTATAAGAATGAGTCATAAAAACAAGGCATCCTCTCGCTCCCCGCATTCGTTTACAAGTGCTCGTCAAACTTTTGCTGTCTTTTGCCTTCAGAGCAGTGCAGAGTTCAAATGGGCTAGTTCCTTCGAGCATTTTACATATGACTACCGGTAAACCGACACAGCATCAATACAATGGTTTAGATAGAGATAAACTAACGTCGAAGGTTTTCCTGTTTTTTATGTGAGTACCGCACAAGAGTCCCACTCTGAGAGTAGTATGGAAAGGCTTTGTGTACGGTATAATAACGCTTTCCGCGTAATGTTTGGCCCTCTCAAATACTGTAGCGCTTTCAGTATGTTCACGGAGAGGCGAATTTCCGGTTTTGCAGCCCTTTATAAGATCCAGGATGGCTGGAATGAGGGAAAGAATAAACAACTCTAGGAATATCCCCATCATGGAGACCCGCCTCAGTCCAGCCTCCAGCATCTACGCATACTGGAGAAAGATATTGGCCCCTCACAATTTAAATGCCGCAGCACCTTAAAGGCGTTATTTTGATGTATTTATTTATTTTATCATTTTTGTTTTATGTGTGATGTATCTGTTGATTTTTTTTTAAACTTTTGTATATATTTTGTATATTTATCACATGTATATTTTGTATGGAATGTGTAGGACTGCACTAACCTCCCCATATACCGGAATAAACATTTATTTATTTATTATTTTTATTTATAATAAACTAGGTGATGTGTTTTTTATTTATTTATTTAATGTAAATCAAATTTAATAATCTTATTATTTAGTTCTGCAAGTATTTTAGTCTTTTATTATTTTGACAGCTGTTTCGGCGTTTAAGGCCATTTTCGAACTGCGGTTAATCCACATTATGACGACTTATTTACTCGCACCCCATTCTAATTTTCACGGGTTTTAAAAATTAAATGGAGTTCTACGAATTAAAGACAAAAACAATTAATAGCTCAAGTGTACCGGGGTTTTTATTATTATTTATAATAAAGTTATGAATATGTGAAGTTTCGCTTATCTTTTCGGTGCCATAATTGATTTAACAGCGAAAGTAATATCTTGTGACGAATTTTGCTATCTCTAAACAAAAAACATTTATTTTAAAAATTTATTTCATTCCAAATATTTATTTTTTCAATATATATCAAAATAATAAAGTTCTAAAGTAGGTACCTACTTGTGTTTCCAATTTTGAAAATATTCTATCCAAACACACCTTCCTCTTTTTAATACGTAATCTGTGGCTAACCAGAGTGGTATATCTATGGCCTAACTTCAATACAACATGGCGGGTTCAATATTTTTCATACTAATTTTAAAACGTTATAGCAACTGTTTTACATACTGAATGTCATTCAAACTAATCTCTAAACCTTCCCGGCAATAATAAAAATGAACTGTGCTATTTTCAATGTATCCGATCCAGTAATTTTCGAGAAAATCGAGAACAGATAGACATGCAAACATTCATTTCTATATAGAAATATTTCATTTTCAGTTGAGCTTGAAGTGTGAATATTTAATGGAGGAGGTACGTTCAAACTTTACGTTTATTGAAAACAAAGCAAATAATATTTCTGCCATCAATATTTCCAGCACCTATTATGTAATGTTCAAGACTTACAATGAATATTTCATAGTCAATCCAGCCATGACGTCATTTGTAACTTTTACCTAATTCCTCTTAATCCCTAAAGTTTGCAATCAAGCTGTATACCCAAGACTATATGAAATCGCTCGACGATCTTAGAGGGCAGTCCGCAGCGAGGAGAATAGTGGTAGTGCGAGAGTGCCGGGAGGAAGGGGAACAGAGGAGCAAGTATGGGTGAGTACTCCGCCTGATGTGTAGAGATTCCACTGCGAGTAATTGCTTAATGGTAAGTAAAATTACAAGAGCGTCGCTCCGTGATCAAATTCCGTTCGTGCCGTGATCCGATATTGGCGGCGCCGATCTCCTCCGGAGGTTCTGTTATTAATGCCGGAGGGCTCTCGGGGGTAGGTTGATATTGCCATGAGCTTTGGTAAACTATATCTAACACCTTTGACTTCTGGAAATTCACAATGTAAGTTAAACCTGCCACAATTTGGTTAATTTCAAGTGAAAAAGTGGATTAAAAATTACTTTCGTATTTTTTTGTACTATAGTGATCTCTTTAATTTATTTTCATATTAATATTAATAATAAAAATAAATTATTTTTTAATTTCTAATATAAATTTGTTATGTAATGTTTTTTTATAATAATTTTTACTTTAATCATTTTTTTATTATGCTTATAATTTGTCTATTCTTACATTTTTGTGTTCTATGTTTATCATTAGTCTATACTTGACATTAGTGTTTTTTAGTATTCTGTATGTTCTAATTAGGAACGCTTCGCTTTCGAAACATGTTGATATGTATATATTAATAATGTGGTGATTTCAAAGTAATTTTAATTCATTTATTAATAATGACGCCACAAAGTGAATACCAATCCTTAGAAGAAATTATGGTACGTGTTTTTTTATCAGAAATTTAAAAAAAAAATCCTGACACAGCTATAATATAGATGAATTTGGAAAATAAAAATGATATTCAAATAAGAATTACCATGTTCTAATTAATACATTCCAACGCAATAATAGTGCTATAAATCGCCGGTTTCGTCTTCAGGGACCTTGGGTAAATATTTGCAAATGAAACAGTGACTTCACGAGAGTCGCCGGACAAGTGGCTGGTTGAACCAGTCGTGTCTTTATTTATTGGGATAAATTGTACAGTTTGTACCAATACAGTTATCAACAGCCGTAGACATTTAGTAGTCAACTATTTAAAAAAACGCAGACATCACTTTGGTAAAGGTCTTAAGAGGAACGGCTGCGTTGCCTGTTTCATCCGTAACTTAATTTTTAATTTGAGTCCAAAATACCCATCCAAACTATTTATTATGTAAATATGATTACGTAAATAAAAATATTAAAATAAAAATTTAAAAAAAAATAAGTTTTTTCGGGTCGATATTTTAAATTATGTACGGCAAATTTGTGTTCCAGCATAAATTGTTGGTTTTTAATTTAATTTAAATTCCACCATAATGCTAATTATAGTATATTTTTTTTAATTTATTTTATATTTCACTATATTTTCAAAGGAGAAGGGGTAAAACTATTTTTTAAATCACCGTAAGCACCCAAATAATTATTAAAGGTGCCTCTAAAATCGTGAAACAACAATTCCTTTAATGGCCTATATTTCATAATGAAAACCAAAAATAAATAAATTACTCCTAACCAGTACTAAATATTTACTATGCTTTTTGATGAAAAAAAAGATCATTTCCGTTAGTATTTTGGCCTCAAATCCAAAATCAAGTTTTGTATCTAACAAGCCACGCAGCCGTTCCTCTTAATATACATGAAAATGTTTTTATATGTGCCCTTAACCCTTTGATTCTCATCGTTCCCTGTTGGGAACCAAATGACGGTCCTCATAATACCTGTTCTATCTCCCTTTCTCTTAAACTCAAACATGTGTTTTAGAAAGAGAGAACACCAGCCCTCACTTTACATTATATTCTGATAGTAGATCGAAATTAATGTGATTTTATCACTAAACGGCCGTTGAAGTATTTTTATTTTCATTTTTTACTAGATAGTTCTATTAATAATAATAATAATAGTTGGATGATTTATATAGCGCCGTTTTTGTGAAAAATCACCTCAAGGGCGCTGTACAAATATTTCTTAACTAATTATGTACAAACAGATACAGAAAAACATACTTACTTGGCATGTCGCTTCAGATGAACACAGTTTAAGATAAATTTATTTATAGAGATGATCGTTTTACATGGTTATTTGTTTCTCCTTTTCTATTGATGTTACATTTATTAGATGATTGGTGGCACAAGAAGACTTGGTATTTATTGAATTATTGGTATTAATTTTTAGGACTGGAAAGTATTCATAAAATGAATTTAGGACTCGAAAATATCTATAAAATTACCTTAAAAAGCGTAAGAAGCTTTTAATAAATATTAATGTTTTTTTTTATTTATTTATTTTACACTTTGGTTATTTACAGTGTTACGGGCTGTGGACGCATTTGCGCTCCGACGCGTGAATTTTTAATTTTATTTTATTATTATTATTTTTTTTATTTATTTATTTATTTTTTTATTTAATGACTTTAGGTAAGTACTAACCGGCTAGCCTAGCTAAGCAATTTACAGGTGAATTTCTTCAATTTATGTAAACGATTGTCTGAAAAAAAAATTGCCTTACATTACCTATTATGTTCACCTCATTTTTATTGAATTTCTTTATAACAAATGTATACAACGTAAGTTTCTTTGCATAAAATATTGATTTTGCTATAAAATATGCAATTCAGATAATATGCCCTTTGAAATATTATTCGAAGGCGAGTGTGTTTTGTAAAGAATGAAATCGCAAAATGCCAGTCGTTTGCTAAAAAAACCTCTTACCGGTTTTCCGAGAATTTTTCAAAACAAAAGTCATGTGTATTTTATTCCATAAGACGCCTGCATTTATGGATGCAGTTGCCGGGGCTATAGATTTTCCTATGCAGTACTAAGGAGTAGACTGTATACCGTTTTCCTTTAAAGAGCAGGAAAAAAGGAAATGCGCTGCATATCTTGAAATTCCCCGCCGCTTTGCATGTCGATAAAGGCAGCAGTTAGCTTCTCTTTTTACCCGCCGTGCCCGGCGAGTCAACTACTCCCTCTTTCCCCTGATGCTCGGCTTTAGCATTACACTGAATATGTTCTGAATGGAAGCTTTTCAATATTCTCTTAACTGAGAGCTTCGAACTTTGCGGCGATTTGATCTTGAGGTAAAAACATTCAAGTTATGGAATTTCGAAAATCCTTTTACCACGTTACCATCAAACAGCAGAAAAATATATTTTAGTTTCCCACACATTTCTTAGGTACTCCTATAGCCATAAAAAGTTTTGCGCATTTATTCCTTCTGCATACTTTTAGTATTTCAATCTGAAGCAACAATAAAGTTATTTTTTAATGATTTCATAACAGCATCTTGATTAAACATTTCTGCCGAAAACATTCCTACAACCATCCAATCCCCTTCAATGTGTACTCAGTCCGATAATGTATTTTTCAGTTTGATGTAACCCGTGATAAATGTTAAGATTTTATGCACGTCCAGTAAACCAGCCACACTATTGAATCTCATTACCTGTTTATTTTTAGGAACAATTAGTGAAATTTTCAAACAATTACTTTGAAATATATATTATCATACTTTAGCCTAGGACTACAAATATTTATGCTTTGAGTACGTTGGAAAAGTTTTAAATAGGTTTCAATATAACGGTCGTTCTTCTCAATCCTACTGAACAACGGCTAAGCCAAAATTTGGCCTCAGCGCTGTTCAAATGTACAAATACGCTCTTCCCAGCGAAATTCTCGATCAAATTTACGATCAATTTAGGATGTCGATTTTTGTGGATTAAAGTTCTCTTCAGCAGAAAACTAGTTATAAAAAGTATCAGCAGAGTGAACAAACGACACAGAAATATCAAATATCATTATTAGTTTACGATATTTTTTATGTGATTCAATTATTGAATGACAAATTTGTATTTCCGTTTTAGAATTTCAAAAGATATGTGACGATTTAAATAGAGCTGAAGAGAATTCAATGTCAAATATACGAAACGAACATTGTGTTTCGCGGCATTATCTAAGTTAAATTAACACTTTATTTTCAACATATTTTTAACACATGTGTTTATGAAGTATAAAATGTTAGTTTATGTTTTAGTTTTTAAAACAAGTTATATGTATTCATGATAAATACAATATTATCTCGTATATGTTAATTTTACATCAAAAGTTTGAGTTTATATGTGTACATTTCTGAAGAAGGTTGAGTTCAACCGAAACCGGTCGAATGCAGAAATATATATAAATAAAATAAGCAGCTTAAAACAAATACATTTTTCATTTAAATTATAATGTCGAATCACAAAGTGATTTGCTTCCTTCAATAAATAAATTAAAAGTTTTTACTTTGATGCCTCTCTATTGTCTTAAAAGTGGGTGGTTAATATCGTGTATGAAAGTGGGCGGATACTATTTTGTAGTGAGTAGGCACCTCCATAGACAATTTAGGGTGAAAAATGCTTGGAAATAGGCAAACAGAGGTAATACTTAACAAAACACTTCGCTGATCGGTGACTCAGATTGATCATTTGAATAGTTGGGAAGAACGGCCGTAATTAAGTAAAAAAACGTGAGCATTCTTTCTCAAAATGAATCAATATCACACCTAATTAAAAACGTTATGACATCAATCACGTTAGTTCTGGAAAAAGAATGGTTCGAAGTAGCATGGCATGCGAGCTTTTCATACGAAATATGTGAATGTTTCCTAATAATAACAAGCCACCACGGGTACCTAGCATTCGGTACTGGCTCCGCCGGGACTTCCGTGAAGCGCTCGCGTGACAAATATATTCAATATTATTTTAGCGCTCGTAAAGTTTACAACGATTAAATTATTATTTTTGTTTGAGTTGTAATAGCTCGACACAATCAGTACAATCTATAGTAATTATCAAATGTTAGTACTTCGTGGAATACCAGTAGTGGCAGTAGCTACTCGCCGGGAATTATAATATATGTACCTACTACTATACTATATCATCTAAAAAGTTAGCGTAGAGACACGATTAATTTGTCCCTATATTTTGCCAGTTAAATTGAATAAACAAAATTATGTTTCTATTTATCTTCACATATAAATCTCCGTGGAATAACGGTATGCCCCTTGCGTCCGGACCCAGAAATCACGGATTGAAATCTAACGTGGACAA
>JAHDVE020003885.1:0-43569 GCA_022606495.2 Halesus radiatus
TTGGGAATATAAATAAATAAAATAATAACAAGTCTAAATCTGGAGAGTATATATCAATCTTAGAAACACTTGTACCTTTTGCGGGACCTGAACATTTTGAAAATCGATTCTTCTGTTAAAATGGTTGTGCATCACTGCCGCAATGGAACTTTTTCAAATACACCATTTTCTAGTCAAAGTAAGTACGTTTTAACTTGTGTAACTTTATCACCTGACACCTGACACTTGGCACATGACAACCTGACAACCTGACATTGTTCACCGAGCGGTAGCTGAGTTTGTACCCTGATCCGAAAAGGAAACACACGTTACGTCCCTGTCGATTGAATAAAAGCACCCCATATCGATACAGACAACTGGCTTCGAAAGCGTTGGTAAACATCAACATCTAGAATAATTGATTCCTTTATCTATTTACATATTACTATTAAGTAATACAAATAAGCAATAATTTCACGGCTACACACATTGTGCCCATTATATCCTTTTATTTCTCATTGACCTCATCGTATCGTAGGAGAGAAGGTGGAGTCATAGTTGTGGCAATTAGATGAAGTGGTATATGTCACGAAACGTTCGAGTTATGAAGTTTTATTTTAAAAGGTCTAAGGAAGGTTAGGTCAAGAGATACAACTCGTGAAAAAATGATGTAATAATCATAAATGGTCAATTTTTCTGAGTGCCGTTTAGCGTCTTGGTAAAGTTTGCAACCCCTTTTAAATAGATATGTTTTTAGACTTTTCTTAAAGGTTTCAAAATTGCTTTCTGACCTCAAACCAAATGGAAGGTCATTCCAAGAATGAGAGCCAAGTACTCTGAAAGCTCTGTTATCAAATTTGGCAGTATTCGTACGAAAGGGTTCAACCAGTCTGTTCGACGCATTAGACTTGGCCGACCTCAGTGTGAGTTGTCTCTGAGTAATATTGTCCCTCACGCAGAGCTCAGTTAAGTATGATGGTTCCAGCCCGTTCAGTGGCTTATATGGTATATCATAAGACAAATTTTAAACTGAACTTTTTCTGTAACTTGAAGTCAGTATAGGCAATCACGTAGAAGAGGAGTGATGTGACAGTATTTGGCGGCACCATTTATTAGACGAGCTGCTATGTTGAACACTCCTTGCAGTCTGTTCAAATATACATTCGGCAGACCAGCATACATACAAACTATTGCAGTAGTCCAATCTGTAGACTACTAGAGCATTTACCATTCTTCTTATGGAATTTAATTAGTTTAGAAAAAAACAGACTAGACCTCAGCGAATTGAAAGTTGAGTATTTATTGAAATAATCTATTGGTACAAGTAATCACAAAGAAAATGAATTGATTGTAAGAAAATCGTATACACTCCATAGACTTTTATTGGACTATTGTCATTTGTCTATTATCAGACTTGTTACTGACCTAACTTTTGTTTTCAAAATTGTTAATGGCATTATAGATAGCCCTTATTTATTCAGCTTAATTACATTTAATATTCCAGCTGGATCTAACATTTTATTCAATTGTAACAATAATTTTAGGACTGAATCAATCAAAAATTCACTTGTACCTAGACTTCTCGCAGAAGGCAATAATTTTTCAGACATAATCGATGTATTCAACTGCTCGGAATACATATCCAACAGACGATTATTGCATACATCCACAAAAATTACTAAGAGTGTGTCTAGAGTATAAGTATCAGTGAATGTGAGTTATTTTTTTAATATTCCCCTCTGTAGATAATTATTTGGACAATTGAAGACAAATGAAATATTTAGTTGTTGTATTTATTTAACAAAATATGTAAAAGGCCATTTAAGGCGTATATAATATAATATAATAAATACTCTCTTCTGGGTGATGCAATCCAAATAAATTCAGTTTTGCTTGCATTTAGCTTAAGCATATATGTATACATCCAGTTTGATACCTTATCAATACAGAATGCAACAGAAGACCTACAATCATTCGCTTTGCAAAGATCAAAAATTTTAAGAAGAAGTAATCATCAGCATAGCTGTGACAAATTAGTCCTCGTGAATAAATTAATGGTTCCAGATCACTGGTGTACAATATAAATATAAGGGGGCCTAGTACAGATCCCTGCGGTACACCATAACTCAAAGAAAATGTGGAAGATCTCCAACCTCTACAAGCCATTGTCTGATGTAGAAGTATGAGGTTACCCACTTTAGTACAGAGTTTTCAATGCCGTATTTGTGTTTCAGTTTATCAATTAATATTTGATGATTCACAATGCCGAAAACATCTCTCATGTCCAGTATCGCTACTAGAGCAAATTTTCCATTTTCTGCCGCGTTAATCATGCTTGAAAGAATACTTACTAGTGCTGTTTCTGTAAAATTAAACCTCCTATAGGCAGATTGATACTTCGAAAGTAACGTATGGTTGTTCAGATATTTTGTGATTTGATTCACGACTACTCATTCCAATAATTTGGAGATATAAGAGAGTCCAGATATTGGTCTATAATTATTAGCTATGTCAGTTGAAAGGGATGCATTTTTAAAAAGCGGAGTAATTAATAACTTTTTAAAGACATTGGGTACTTCCGCATCAGTGAATGATTTTTTTACCATTACCAATAAATATGGAACAATCCATGGACAGCATTTTTTAACAAGCCATGTCGGAATCGGGTCAAGAGGACACTGCTTATTACGGCTTATTCTTATCAACGTTTAAATGTTCCCTAGAGTTATACAATCGAATACACAGATGAGTATCACATTTATTTGCCACTAGTAATGTACTTGTGTCAGATGTAGATACATCTACAAATAAAAATAGAATTTTGAACAATCCCTTTTCAATGGAGTAGAATTTTGAACACATCAATTTTTTCTGCACTTAGCATATTCAACCCCCGTTCTACACAGCTACCATAGCTAAAAAAACACTAAAGATAGGGAAGATAAATTAAGAGGAACGGCTGCGTGGCTTGTTTCATACAAAACCTAATTTTGGATTTGAGGCCAAAATACTCACCTAAACCTAATGAACTTTTTAAATCAAAACGTACAGTAAATATCTAGTACGGATTAGAATTAATTAATTGATTTTGTTTTACATTATGAAATATAGGCCCTTAATGGAATTGATTTTTCGCGATTTTAGTGATTTCGGTGATTTAAAAAAAAGTTTTACTCCGTCTGCTTTGAAAATATAATGTAATATAAAATAAAATAAAAAATATTAAAATAAGCACTATTGTGGAATTTAAATTATATTAAAAACGACCAATTTACGTTGGAACACAAATTTTGCCGTAGATAATTTAAAATATCGACCCGAAAAAACGTTTTTTTTTTAAATATTTCGTTTTTGTGTTTTTATTTACGAATCATATTTAAATAGCAAATATGATTTTTTTTTAAATACACTCGGGTATTTATAAACTACATTGCAATAACTGTCCTTCGTTCTACATAAGAAAGACATCCCGAAATGTAAATGTCAGAATCACGCAACACTTAAGATTTTAAAATAACAATAATTTTTCAGAGTTTGCCAATAATCTCATTTCAACCGGCAATATTTTTAATAAAAATGCAGGGGTTCAAATTCTTCAACGTAATTATGAGGGCAAATTCTTCCGGAAAAAAAACCTAATTACCCCTTCCCCTTTGGTCGGCTCCCACTCCAACGCCTAAATATTCATGTATATTCTATCATTATTTTATATCGTAGTTTAGTTTTAATATATTCCTGATGAAGGAAGGGTACATCCGAAACCGGTCGAGATTATTATATTAAATTAAAGTGGTTCAAGCATATTTATACGTTTATATTATAATTATGATAAGCCGCAAAGTAAATGCTTATTGCGAATATCTCTTAAAGAGTCTCTATTGTATAATACTCTCAATACTTGAAATAAAGGTGATGAGAAATTAACTTCATCTCTCCTGAACAATTAGAAAATTGTGACATATACCTCTTTACCTAAATGCCATATAGTAGAGTTCTGAGGTACGCAGGTACTTACGTATAACAACACCACATATCTGAACCTGTTAAGCATACGATACCATATGCCATTTTGATAAATTTATCGGAGAATAGAAATTTATTTTGAAATGGTATTTATTATTTTGGAAGTTAATACATTTTTGGAATTGTTTTCATTCTTTAAAGAGTACAAACATGGGAACAGAAATGTATCAATTTAATTACTCCATTTTTAAGGGACTTGGTATTGTCTTCCTTTCGCGACATTTTTTTTAGATCTTTAGGAATTGGGGTCATGGTTTGGATAGTTTGTTTGGATCATGATAGAAACATTCTTAGATAGTTAAAAAAAGCAGTTATAAGTTTTTTGATTAAAATGTTTGTTATCGGTATCATCACTTTGAGGGTAATCTCGAGTATGATTTCCATAAATTAAATTTTTGTAAAAATCATGACAACTAACTAACTAACCATTACGCCTTTCTCCGAAAGGGAAGGCAGAGAGGATAGAAAGTCTCACAACTCTGTCTCGGCACACACTTCTTGCTTCATTCACATTCATATATCGTATCACACATACTCTTTATGTGATCCGACTCAAATATTTTATTCACTTGATCGTTCTATGCTTTTCTCGGGTTTCTCCGACTTCTTTTACCACTAACGTTTGAGTCTTTTTCGATTTTTTTTCTATAGTGACCGATGCTTGAAGGGAAAGAAAGGATGTGCTTTGCGACATTGATCGATAATGACATGCTTAGTCTTGTTAGATATGCTTTCATAGAGCACTGTGTGGACATTATGTCTTCTAAAGAAATAATAAATAGAGGCATTGAACTGTATGTCCACACATAATCCTGATTCTAATGATCACGGATATATGGAACATAGTGTTTTTAATCACTGCTATTGTTCTTATTACGTGGATTTGGACGCGGTGTCTTATATACCTAGATGACAAAAAAATACTCACCATGTACAAGGGTCTATTTCTGGACCTATACTTTCTAGGTCCAGAAATATCAATTTAGAAAAAATGTGAACATGACACAAGTAAATTATATTTCATCTCAGGTGCATTCGACTTTAATACCTTTACCCAAACAAATATATATATACTTCCAACATCAGATTATTCCAACAATGGTGTTTATATTATTTAACCATCTCTCTTACAGTTAAGTTAAAATCAATAAAGACCCTTCACAATAGCGACAAAATTCTTACGGTATTACGAAATCTGAGATTCAATCGAAGCAATCTGCTATAAATAAGGCTTTCCGAGGTAACTGGGAAATGTAAAGATGTTTAATATTAGGTGTTTAGCTAGTATAGATTCCAATTTAATACATGGAAATTGATGGAAAAGTGTATTTATGTTAGGCGAGTAGACTGAATTTATTTTCTAATGGTCTTCGAATGATTTCTTTATTTTGACACACTTTTACAAATGCTTTTAATCGTGTAAGTTTAGTAATTTAATTATAACAATGTTAGAGAAGTTGGAATAGAGGGAGAGAAGTGAAACATTTACGTCTCCATCATCTTATTTGTATGCTCAAATGCACACGTCTTTAATCTGCTCCGTTTTAGATATGACTTTTCTAACAGATCCTAGATCATTGGAAATCCGTTAGACTCTCGTTATTTCATGATGCCCCGAGGCAACGAGTCAAAGGCGTGTATGTAAGTGAGTAATTCAATGAGTACTTGGTTACCATGTCTAAGAATTTTGACACATTAGACAAAAAGGTGAAAGTCAATAATACATATATATTTTTAAATTAAAAATTAATTTACTCCGTTGGGTTTCGAAACCATTACCTCTGGGTCTGGAACCAAAATACTTTTTTTTTACATTTATTCCACACAGGAGGCCCTGAGGAAAACATTTTCCCTCGGGCACTATGTCATCTTCAGGGGTTGATGTGTGGGCAGATTTTTTTAAGGAAAAGAAGGTTCTGGGAAGGAAAACGGTATGAAGGTACGTAATAATCTGGTGGGTCAGTGCGTCCAGGAGTGACGGACGTATGATTTCATCCCTCTCATTGCGGTGCAAGGTGACGGACCTAGTGAGTCTGGCTGGATAGGTCAAAGGGTCTAGCCATACCGACTACTCTCTATCCGTCAGTGGTAGACGCATCTGCCTCCAAGACCTAGATAAACCTCACCCCGTGAACCCGGGCACCCCTGCTAAGTCACCATCCCATAACGAACTACTTTAGGATGATCTATGGCAGAGGTATAGGTTATACAATAAATGGTTCCCGGAGTGGCAGTACCCATACCCGCCTCCCAAATTAAAGCTTACAGCCCGACCATTGATGTCATGTAAACGCCAACCATTTTTCTAACAATAATTTCTTGTTTATTTTTGAGATTTAAGAACCTCATCGTAATATTTAATCATTGAAGAAGATAATATTAACATAACCTAAATGAAAGATGAAACCGGATAAAAGGACAGAAACTAAAAATATTTCAGTCGCATCTGGGACTCGAACCCAGGTCCTCTGCCTATCCGGGCAACGCTCAACCGACTTAGCTAATGAGACAAGTTCAATTTGTGTCATCTTCATCGATATCATATCTCAAATTCAAGATTTGTGATTCAAGAAAAAAATAAATAATAATTAAAAATTGAATTATTTAGGCTTTTACAAAAAGTCAATAGATGTCTCATATAAATAAAAAGTCGGATGTAAATCCGAGACACTGTTTAAGTTTGCAATTGAGTTCAGGTAGAACTTTGGAAACATCATAAAAATAGCTGCCAATAATATGAGATTAAACAATGGAAGATAATATTCACAAATCTTGAATTTGAGATATGATATCGATGAAGATGACACAAATTGAACTTGTCTCATTAGCTAAGTCAGTTGAGCGTTGCCCCGGATAGGCAGAGGACCTGGGTTCGAGTCCCAGATGCGACTGAAATATTTTTAGTTTCTGTCCTTTTATCCGGTTTCATCTTTCATTTAGGTTATGTTAATATTATCTTCTTCAATGATTAAATAATTTCTTGGTTTCATTTCTGCTTTTGCTTGGGACCTTTTCTGTTTCATCGCTGAAATTGAAACCTTTTTCTTTACTCTCTCGGGCAGCCAACTCGGCGACTTGAAGCAGTTATAACTCTTCAAGAGATGTGGGGTTGATAATAATTATGATAGCTTCTAAATCGATCGATTATTTTGACTCGTTTTTTTTAAATATATATGTATTAAGTAAATCGTCGTCTTCACCCTTCGGAGAAATATTTATTTATTATATTGCACACCTCATATGGGATTTAACATATTTTGCTATTAAAAATTCAAAATACAATAGTGACACAGGTGCAAAACACATCACTGTAGGTACATAGATAAAATAGATAGTTTCTTCTAACGATTGATTTTGACTTTGTGACGTCACTATTAAATGAATTAAATAATATACTTTGTATAATATAATATCATTTGTCGATATTTGACGTTATTATTTTTAGTATTACTCCCGATGAAGAACGCATCGCTTTCGAGACATGTAGATCTTTATATTAATAATGTGGTGAATACGAAGTATATCCATCACGAAAGACAACATCTAAATATTTAATTTGTCTCACGAACAAATTCAGCAATAACATCGTGTAAGTACCATTCAAAATAATTAACAGTAGAGGCGAATATACAAAACACACCTCACATTCACTGATACTTATACTCTAGACACATATCTTATTAATAATTGTTGAGGATGTATGCAATAATCGTCTTTTGAATTTGTATTTCGCACAGTTGAACATATCTACTATGTCTGAAAAAGAATTACCTTCCGAACAAAGTTTAGGTAAAAGTGAATTTTTAATGTCTTTGCAGAATAATGCGATTCCGTATGCCGTCGATTGACTGAATAACTTCAGCATCTCACATTGACCTCTACCAACTCTTCTTCATCATACGAATAAGTAGTGATAAAAACCTAAGGCACTTATATTTTATATTATGTATGGTTCAGCATGCCACTATATAATTCATTCCTTTCTCAAAACATTGATATTATGGTACAATATCGAGAAATGCGGAAAACGAAAGGACATAACTTGGAAATTAATTTGAAGTAATTGAAGAGAGTGATATCTTCGCGAAAATCCCCGGGCTTAATTTGTTGGGTTGGTTAAATAATTAATATCTTTCCGCGCGATATTATTATGTCATTAACACAAATTTGCGGTTCGAAAGTTTCCCAAGTATGTGGAGGCGCTACCTGGGAAATACTCGCAGGTGGAGCTCTGGTATAATAGGATTAGGAATTATCATAAAACAATTTCACATTATATATTGTATGTACACGCAAACTTATCAATATCCTTCTAGCGTTAATAATTTGTTATACGTAGCTTTGCTTCATCTTGATCGAATGTTCTGAAATTAGAGCAAGTGGGTATCGATTATATTTATCCAATTAGTTATAAGGCAATTAATATGACCTGCCGGGAAACTTGCGTAAGTATGGTATCTACGAGTATATTATTCGCCAGTACCTAAATAACGTAAATAATAAAAATAACATTTTTACACAACATCACGCTCATTGATCGAATGAATTGCACCCATAGTTATGAATTATTGATTGAATGGTTGGCGGTTGTAAATTGTTATAAAGTTATAAGTTCTTTATATATGTATAAATAGGTATAAGTTACATGTTTCGTAATTTTTTTTTATATGAAACCGCACAAGAGTCCCAAAATGCTCCCAACCGTCTGGAGCCAGTGAGACTATGGCATTTCCAATTGGGAATGTAGGTATTGGGGAGGGGAAGGAGAAGGGGGAGAGAAAGGTGGGGAAGAGGGGAAATTCCTGGATAATTCAGATCTGGTCACCAAAGACGGCTAAAAGCCATTTCAAACAACGTTTCAATTCTGAATGGTGGTATTTCACCAGGGCGATACTGAGACTAGCCTCTTCATATATAGTTATGAAGAGGCTCAGAACAAAGTACTAATATGTTGCTGAATAATAATATAATTATATTAGTAGTAAAATAAATACGTGTTGCTGCTAATCCTAAATTCCGTATTTTATCTGGGGAGTCCTATCATTACCTTACATTTTTTTATTTTTTTATTAATGCATTTTTTTATACATACATTCACACAAACGAGGTACAATGATTACAAACATTTTTATTTTTTTAAATTAAATTATAATTACATTTGAACAACCTATGTGTAATGTATATAAAACAAAAAATCCCACATAGGCAAGGTCAGTGCTTGGGAATACCTGGTATCAGTTAGTTGCAGTATATTAGCATACGGTTCGTACTAATAATTTTCCTCTCTTTTATTTGAACTCTGATTGAGTAACAATCAACCAGGATAATAAGCAAAACTATAATGAACAAATAAACATCAGATTTCAAGCTACGAATTTATATAATGTCCTATTAAACCATAAAAAAAAACAGAAATTAATATATTTAAAACTATTATCAAAACATGGCTGAGAGAACTTACAAACATTATGACGATCATTTAAGACAACTAAATACTTACTATAAAAAAAAGTCCAGGCAGCCCTAGAACAGGAAACTATAGCCAGGAGGACTGTGAATACTGTGACTTTATTGTTATATTTCATGCATTATACTTACATTGTGCCAGACGTAATGGCACACAGGCGATATATGGGCAGCTGATCCCGACCTGCGAAGAGGGCTGGGAGGGGAAGAAAGCACAACCTGTGTCGATCCCTTGCGAATGGCGGAAAAGACACTGACGACAAGACCTCATTAACGACTTTTGTACTATGCAATATATATATATTTTTTTTGCATTTCTCGATGTTTCATAATATAAGGAAACCTGCTCATTCCAACCAGCTGTAGCCTTCAATTTTCGCACTTTTGTAGACTTTCTCTCTCTATACCATACATATAGGTTATCGATTTGGGCTGAATTTATCATGATGCTGTCATCAGTTGCTGTATCGGTTCCACAAATTATCTCAAGTTGACCTATTGCTAATTGGGAACATTTGGAATAAGAATGCATTTTTGCTTGACTTTTGGGCCGCCATCGGCATGGATCCCCTACTATTGTACAACTAGCGGTATATGTAGGTAGCCCAATAGTTCCAAGAGTGGTGTGCATTGGTCTGGGATCAAACCAGTAGAAATTGTAGCCAATTGTATTGGGTAGTGCCTGAGTTACGAGACAATGGTCGAGCCACTTAGTTGCATTATGCGCATCGCTTACATATGTGTACGAGTGGAACGGGAGTATGTGTATATATGTAATTTGTAGGTAATTTCTGAACAGAATGATTTAAGCTCATGCCCAAAAGGCGAATTCATGTTGGCATTAAGAGGAACGGTTGCGTTGCCTGTTTCATACATAACTTTATTTTGGATTTGAGGCCGAAGTACCCATCCAAACTGAATTTGCTATGTAAATATGTAAACAAAAATATAAAAACAAAACATAAAAAAAAAAAATTTTTCGGGTCGATATTTTAAATTATGTACGGAAAATTTGTGTTCCAAAGTAAATCGGTCGTTTTTAATTTAATTTAAAGTCCACCATAATGCTAATTTTAAAATTTAAAAACAAAGATTATTTTATATTTATTTCAAAGCAAACGGAGTAAAACTTTTTTTTAAATCACCGTTAGCCCCCAAATAATTGTTGAAGGTTCCTCTAAAATCGCGAAAAATCAATTCCTTTAATTGTCTATATTTCATAATGTAAAACAAAAATAAATGAGTTACTTCTAATCCGTCCTAGATACTTACTTGATGATAAAAAAAAAATCATTAGTTAGGTGAGTATTTGGCCTCATACCCAAAATTAAGTTTTGAATGAAACAGGACGCGCAGCCGTTCCTCTTAAAGTCTCCCAGAATTATTCAATTAGGGTTGTCTCTTTCCTCCATTATCGTGTGCAATTTCGATAGACAGGATAAATATTCCAGTAAATTATCAGTGTTGTCCACTGGCATGTATACACACATGATAAGTAATGTTCCAGTGATGTGATATCAATCGCTATTTTTCTTAGAGTTTCACAGTCGATCGTCACTGCCTTGAATGATTTCTACCATAGTATAGCTAGTCCGCTATATGGTCGTCCTCTTAGTGGATCGCTAGAGATGTCTACCGCTGAACTCCCAAAGCCCGTGAATTCAGGATGAATTTCGCTGAGAAAATCTAAATCAGTTGGTAAAAGCCATAATAATAATAATAATAATAATTGGATGATTTGAAAATAAAAATTTCTACTATTTTTACTGATCGGTAATTGATCTAAGTAATGTTTAGCTTAATCATTTTGTTTTTTTTTCGTAATTCGCTCGACAGTTTCTCTGAATCTTCTGATCAAGATGCATTGAGGTCAGAAATCGTGGTTCAATACATTTTTAATGCCGCTTTGCTGGACATAATCATAAATGTTCTAAATGGGGTTTCTTTAAAAGGTTTTACGATTTCAATATTATTTGTCTTTAAATCTTTATTTTCGCAAAATATCTTGAAATCTTCTATGCTCTTTTCAAGTGCGAAACGAGATACATATGGCCCTGTTGAAAGATTTGCTATTTTTAAATTTCCAACATCAGGTCCCATCCCGCGATTAAACACCCTATAAATTCAGACAGCTGTGACTAACATTGGGCAGGTTAGAATTTTTTTGTTAAATCACCTCGCAGAAAATTATATACTGGCAAAGACGCGGACCACGGAGGTAAAAAATGGATAATATTTACAAGAACAGATTTCGGAGCGTTAATAATTAGCAAGATCGTATCAAAGTTATTACATTTAAAAAATCGAGAAGAAACGACATTTTCCAATAAAATATCCATATTCTACACTATTTAGGTAGATGTCTGGCACTTAGAATTAGAACTACGGATTATTTACATAATAAAAATTCAAATTCGATCGATTCCGTCGTAGTTTAAGTTTTTTTTTTTTACATGAATACCGCACAAGAGTCTCAACTGCTCCCAACCGTCTGGAGCCAGTGAGACTATGGCATCCCCAATTGGCGAATGTTGTGAGGCTGAAGGTATTGGGGAGGGGAAGAAGAAGGGGAAGAGGATGGTGGGGAAATACCTGGCTATTCAGATCTGGTCACCAAACACGGCTAAAAGCCATTTCAAGCAACGTTTCAATTCTGAATGGTGGTCTTTCACCAGGGCGATACTGAGAGTATCTTCCACTCTACCAATACTCTACATTTTTCACATTCGTGGGAGGTATGTTATTAAGAAATTTGCTGACAACTCAGAGAGACGTGGCACGATCAAGTGAAAAAAAAATTGAGTTGGGTCTGGTTGAGGGTAAGTATAAAATAAAATAATGAATTGGTTAGCTGATGTAAAATGTGAATAAAACAAGGCAGAGTCGTGTGGCGGATCATTCTCGCTTCCGAGGTAAATAACGTAACGGTTCTTTTTTTAGTTGGTAAATGCGTATGATGTAATGAAGAACATTATTTACAAGTTACTTTAAAAATAGATAATCTGATTGCTAAGTCAGCGAAATCTTTCGATCGGTAATCTCTGGCATCTCAAAGAATTGGGACAGCGTTTGCTGTTTTAAATCTCTAGCTCATGGCAATTATTTTTTGCTTCCCAGCGTTATTTCGGTCAGGTCATAACTATGAAAAAAAGAGGCTGTACTCTATTTTCGTCCTTTTTTCATAATCCTCTTTCCAAATTTACAATGAAAGCTGGTAATAAAGGTTAATAAAATATCTACGTATTTTAATGATATTAAATTTTCGATGTCGTTATTCCTGGCAATTTTCAAAAGAGAGTCAGAAACATTAAACTGCAAAATGAAAGCTAGGATGGTTTCAAAATTGTGGCGGTCAACATAACAGTTTTAACATTAATGTCAGGCAGTTGAATTTGAAGGACATTTTGGACATAATTTAGTTGTGCCGCCGGCAAGTGGATTTGCCACACAGAGACTGCTCTGAAAAGTCCCATGAAACTTTCAAAATAATTCGTTTCCACTTGGTTAATTAAGTCTTGCCTAACCCCCGTTGATTAAAAATGAACATTTTGAAAGTAAGGCGACTATGACTGTGTTGAACACCTTAGCGAATTGTAATACCTCTGTAATATTTGATGATATTGAAAACGGTTTTTTTATTTTATTTTATCATGATCCAAATACAGTAACACTGATCTAACTACTGAACTGTTACCTCCGTTCAGAAAGAAGAAGTTTATTGATATTACTTTCATTCGCAGGCGTCCCGTCCTTTCGGCAGCTGACATATGCTTAGAGATCAGAGCGTTCTTCACACTACAAGCCGCAGTCCGGAACAACTCCACGAAAATACTTTAGCTATGCTTCTACCAGATCTGAGTGGCCAGGTAATTCTTAAACTTCCTTTTTCTCGTTTCGTATCCCTCCCCACCTCCTATTGCCACCCAAAGTAGCTCTTGTGGGATATTGAAATTTGAATACATGATGGGTATTAATTGTTTTTGTGTTTCATTCGTAGAACTCCATTTAATTATTTTTTTATTTAATGTAAATCAAATTTAATAATGTTATTATTAAGTTCTGCAAGTATTTTTAGTTGTTATTATTGTAACAGCTGTTTCGGCGTTTAAGGCCATTTTCAAACTGTGGTTAATCCACATTGTGACAACTTATTTATTTGATTTAATTTACTACCACTGTTTTAAAATTTATTTCTAAAATTAAAAAAAAAAAACATGATGGGTAAATAATACACCTAATACTACCCATTACATATAATGCAACAACCATCGGAGCTGTTGTGTTATTAAAATTATATAGCGGAAACTTCACTGGTTAATTCAACAAAGTGATCATTTTATTTGTGAAAACACGTTCTTACATAACTGTATTTTTTTTCAAGTATTTTTTTTAAGGGTTCGTGTTTTAAAGTTATTTTATTGAAAAATTGACATGTCATTAATTTATATAACGTTACACCAGCCAGTGAAGTTTTCGTGGTATTTAAATAAGTCCATAAATTAATGATGTTTACTTACATTGCTTCAATATGTAGAAATTGACATGTCATACATTTCTACAGTGTTACATTTTCCAGTAAAGTTTACGTGGTATTTAAATAGTCCATAAATTAATGATGATTATTTACATTGCATCAATATTATAAAACAATATCATCGTAGTTAGCTTTGTGTTTTTAAATCTTGTAAAATATTTGAAGAAAATAAATTATATAAAAAAAACGTTTTAATATAAACATATTTCATTGCGGATTTGCTAAAGTTTGCATGTGGAAGATTATGTTTCATGAGATAAGTTGGTGAAAGAAAGAAAGCCTAGCACAAGGAACAAATCCCCAGAGCTTAGTTTCAGTATATTGACGATTGATTTCTCCCATCATAGAGGAATAATTCCAGTCGTAAAACCGCTGGGTACAAAATCGGCGATGTAAGCGTCTCGGGACACGATTATTTAACCCCGAATGTTTTAGATTTCTAAGGTTCTTTCAGAGGTAATAAAGAATTTCAATGAAAAATATTAAAATCTATCAACGAAAACATCGGTTATGAATATAATGCAAGGTTTATTTTGTACGGTTATTCGTACAATTAAAAAATCGATCTTGAAAAATATAAATAACCAACACATCTGAACGCTCCGGAAATCGACATCCGATGTCATAATAACCTATCAGGAAAACGAGCGGCATGTGATGCTAATCTGCACCGTCCTCCTTACCCCTTCAAATTTTACCATTTTGGAACGAACTTGTCTAGAAAAATACTGGCATGTTAATTGGAGTGTTATGCACAAAAAACATAATCCGTTTTACTAGATTTCCGTATTGCATAATTTGAACATATTTTTGAATTGACAATTTCTATAAGTTAAGATAAGAGAAAACAAGAAGGCCGTGATAATATTGTTCACGAAACAGATAAGAAACTTCATAATGGCATTTTTATTGTAGGACAAGAAACTTGATTTCATTAACATTTTACGAGTTCTGTAGTTTTATCATAATATGATCGTAATTTTTATTATTGTTTTAGTGTGGAACTAATTGGACGCGTAGAATTGTTTTTCCGAATTTACGGTGAGGTTTTTTGTATTCACTAAAATAGAAAGACGGGAAAATAATGAATGTCAAATGTTATTTTTGATATGTTATATGGTTCCCTTTGATAAGTATACATTGTTCCCTTTGATAAGTATACATTGTTCCCTTTGATAAGTGTGTATTGTGAAGCTGGTAATAAAAAGTTTAGGAAACAATTTTAGAAACGATTAGAATAAAATATTTCGAAGCCTTTTTTTTCTCAGAAGCACTAAAACATTCAAATAAAGTCTAATAAATATTCTACGTTTTACGAAAAATTATTAGAAACGTTTTTTTCTTCATCTATTAAAATAAATGTACGTAAATATTTTGTGTCCGTGTTATTCTAATTATAAATATTCTTGATTGTTCAATTGTTATTTCGCCCGGAGCCAATGGAAATATAATATTACAACAACCTTAATTGAGGAATGATGTTAGCTGGAAGGAAATAGTTAGGAAGGGAAGTAGAAGAAATATAAGGATGGGAAATAAGTATCTAGCAATTGAGATCTGGTTACCGAATACCGAACATATCGATAGCTATCGCAAGCGATGTATCAATTATGAATTGGAATCTCTCACAAAGGTCGATACATTGATTTTTTTTAATCTTTTAGCCTGCATATAATAAAGACATCTTTCAAAACTTTTTTATGGTTCCATGCATATAATGAAAAAAAAAACTTTTTTTTTGGTTGAAAAGCTCACATATGCAAAATTTCATTACCGTTTCTTCCAAGAAAACGCAATATGGTCGAAATTGAGCGCGATAGAGAAATCCTTGGCCTCCCACTGATGTAATAAGAGTTGTAGGATTTCCTCGACGCATTCGTTAAACAAATTGTATCAATTTAGCAGCACCATTTACTGGCACTGTTCACAATCTAGGGTTATAGATCTGTATAGGATGCTGCACGGGATAAGAGGGTGCAACCGAATTTGAGAAAACCTGTTTTGCTTACTTGCCATGATAATTTTTATCTTGGGAGGTAAAGTTCTGTGCTGATGCAAGCTTCTAGCATGTTTTATCGATTTTGTGAAAAACATACATCTATCACCCTATGCCAAGAGGTGGCGGGTTCTAATGCCAGGAGATAAAGTAAAGTAATTTCAACGTTCCACGGTTTTATCAACATATGTTTATAATATTTGTGGAAAATCCATATAAGTAAGATGTGTATAAAATATCATAATTGATTATTGTTGAATTTTATTTTATTCCAGCTAAAGTACCCGGCATTGCCCGGGTCATTAATAGTTTTGAGTAAAGTTTTATAATCCCTAACCCTATCCCCACTCTTACCCCTTCTCCTACTCCCATTCCCTACCATTACCCATTAATTTAATTATTATTTTGAACGTCAAGTGTGCAAATTTTCATCAAGAAGTACCAACATTTGGCTTTAGGGGTGGGAAAGGGAGAAGGGGGTGTTTATTCAAAATTTCATGTAGTTAGTGTCCTTCCTCTTATTTTTTATATCAAGTGTGCAAAATTTCATTAAGCTAGGAATAAAACTGTATATTTTGTATACAAAAGAAACACACACCGCCCGCCCGAGACTTTTTTCTTTATATAATAGAAGATAGAAGAAAATGAAGATAGAAGAAGAAGAGGATATTTGACGGCCTCCATGGTCGAGGGGTAAGGCTCTCGACTACGAATCTGAAGGTCGCGGGTTCAAATCCCGGCGTGCGCAAGTAATTTTAATTTAATTAATTTGTGTTGTTTCACAATTAATTCATTTAAAAATAATATGTAATATATTTGCGCACGTTCCAGAGTGGAAGATACTCCCAGTATCGCCCTGGTGAAAGACCACCATTCAGAATTGAAACGTTGCTTGAAATGGCTTTTAGCCGTGTTTAGTGACCATATCTGAATAGCCAGGTATTCCCAACCTTCCTCTTCCCCTTCTCCTTCCCCTCCCCAATACCTTCAGCCTCACAGCATTCCCCAATTGGTAATGTCATAGTCTCACTGGCTCCAGACGGTTGGGAGCAGTTGGGACTCTTGTGAGGTATTCATATAAAAAAAATATATATATCAGTACTTATTTTATGTTGAAATAATTTAGAAACCAGTTCCGAATAACCAGATAATTCTTAACCTCCCTCCGTATCTTTCTCACTTCCTTGGTGATTCCAAAGTATCACTCGGTCCGATCAATTGGGACTATATCACATAAAATATAAACAATAATAGAATCAGAAAGAATTACTGAAAACAATAAATTCATCATTGCACGAAACGTGGTATGAGTTGTACCTACCTAAGAGGTTAAAAAAAGTTCTTCCATCGTTGTCCACAGCCTGTTGGCAACCAGTTGATGTATTCGAAGCGTGAAATTAACAGATTGTTACAAGTGGAAAAAAGTGGGTAGACAAATTCGGCTGTGGTGGGATTCCCATCCGTCCTTATTTACCAGTGATTCTTTCAAGCGAACAAATAAAGCTCTCACCATCTGTCAACTTTGTAATGAAACGGAGAATGCAATAGAGCCTTAATATTAATATCAGAAACATCGCCAAAAGCACCCTGTTTCGCCACTGTGTAAAGAAATATTGGAATCCATCTCCCATAATGAATAATATGCAACGATTTGTTTCTGTAACTCTGTGAATAGTATTAACCTGAAAGTTATTGTACGTCCTCGTAGAATAGTATTATATGGTCAACACTATCCCGATGAAGAATATTTCGCTAATTTTATATTGACTAGTTAATTTATTTATTCATCGTTAATAAACCCTTATGAAAAAACCCATGGATTACAACGTGTTCGCAGTCTGAAAATATGGTTTGGGGTGCTATGTTAGCCGAGTGGTTGAAAACACCAGGTTCTCACCGAGACACTGCAGGTTTAATCCTTTGCCAGTTAAATAAGGTGTTAAGAAACATACTGACTTACTTTAACAAATGATTCCTGAACTCATTTGGAGTAAAAATGTAAATGAAATTTTGCTCTCCGGCGATATTTTATAAATATATATATTTTTTAAATCGCCTAAAAATATAATAATTCAGTAGGTATTTGATTAGTCAGTATTCACTGGTTAAAGTAAGTCAGGTACGTATCTTAACACCCTGTAAGTATACATTAATATGTCCTTGCACCTGTGCACAAGAAAAAATGTTAGATTTAAAATATTTACAGGTTATTCGCATCCCGAGAATGTTTGCCGTCCTTTACCTTTCATTTCCGGTGCGGTTTCTGATTTTACATGTCTCTAATTATTTTAATATTTCTGTAAATGTACTAAACACTGAGTTAATATTTTGGGTATTCCTCTGCTATACATTTATGTATTGGATTAAATCATTATAATGTATAAGTATTAATCCAACACAACAGATTTTTTTTCGTAAATTAAGAAAAAAACATTTCAAATATACGTGCATACGAGTACGAGTATATTGACATTTACAATATGTTTCACATTAATACCATTCGCAGGCTTAGAGAAATAAACCCCGGCGTGCGTAAGTAAATTTTATTTAATTGATTTTTGCTGTTTCATAATTAATTCGTTTAAAAATAATATATCGTATATTTGCGCACGTTCCAGAGTGGAAAATAATCTCAGTACCTCAAGACCACTATTCAAAATTGAAACGTTGCTTGAAATGGCTTTTAGCAGTATTTGATAACCAAATCTGAATAACCAGGTATTTCCCCACCTTCTTTTTCCCATTTTCCTTCCCCTCCCCAATACTTTCAGCCTCACAACATTCCACAATTGGGGATGCAATAGTCTCACTGGCTCCAGACGGTTGGGAGCAGTTGGAACTCTTGTGTGGTATTCATATATAACAACAACAAAAAATCGTCGCAACTTATTGCTTAAAATAGTTTCCAATATTTCTTCACACAGCTGTGGAACAGGAAGCATTTGATGATGTTGCTAATATTAAGCTACTGAAAAGGGTGCGGGGTTTTGCTCCCATTGCTATAGTGCGCGGTCGTCAGTAGTAGCCAGCGGTCTGCCGACAGTAATGAACGTATCATGCGTTTTATGCGTTGCTAATGTTTTTTCTTGATTTTCAGTAGTTATAGACGATATTTTACTTATATGTGTGTATATGTACTATTAATATAATGATTTACATAAGTAATTGATGCAATATATTCATTTTGATCTAAATTAAAAATCATAATACTGTTAATGTGTATACTGTACATTGAGTGTACAGCCCCCAAGCTCGCAGAATTTTATAGCATCGTAAGGGAAAGGTTAAAACCCACTCTCATGTCGAAGGTTTTTTAAGATTGTTTAAATTTCACCGTACTCATTTTTCAATTGTACTGTAAGAACTTTTTTCATTTTTGTTTATATGTTTACATATGCCGTAAAACTGAATTGGAAAAAAACATGGATCCAGAAATAAATGCGTATTTTTACAGAAGCTCTTTTTCATGAAAAAGTGTGAATATAAAGGACGAGTGTAAAAATACCACGCATATTTAGGAAAATCGAAAAAAACTTGAAAATTTGCTTTTTTAATCCCACTCTACAGAGTAGATTGTGTACGCCCTTACCTACGGAGGGCAGAATCTCTTTATAGTGGCTCCGCTGAAGTTGGTGAAATAAGCACGTATTATTAGTTCGTATCTATTAAGGTGTTAGTCATTTATAATTCAATCTCCCTTACGTTTCGCATGCGTTATTACGTTTTTTCTTCCGGCAACAATGCGCACGACGTACATATTATGTATTATGCTCGATTACTGGTAAGTGAAGCAATCCACAAAGAAAGGCCGTGGCGTAAAAGAAAATGGCGAACAAGTATACGAAACGGAGAATGCGTAAGTGGACCGCGCTTCTTTGATAAAGCAAAGAAAGGGTACAAGAATTCATCATTTAAAAATGTACGTTTTTATGAATATTGCACAAAAATTCCACTGCTAGAAGCCACTGGGACGATAGTCAATCAGAATGGGAGGCGGAGGAAATTTGGAGAGGAGAATTCAACACTTCCATACTGTTTACTATAATTTGAAAGTAGTACCAATAACCCATGTGTGAATTTTATTTAAGTATATTTCATTTTATAAAAAATTCTTTGCGAATTAGTAATTTGCAGTCTCTAAAAATTGTGAACGAAATGTCAAGCGATACGACGATTCAATATTTGAAAACTCTTTTATGTTCAAATAATTTTAATTGTGGGTGTGAGAATATAACACGAGGAGCAGCTCTTTTGAACATATTTTCTTATTATTTTCATGATTGATTATGCTTCCGAAAAGCGAAAATGCTATCATGCCCATAAAAATATTTACCTGGTAAACATAAAAATGATTTAAAAAATAATTTGCTGGTCTAAATATCTATATACATAAAAAACAATGTAAGTTTGTTTGTTTGTCTTCGATTTTCTCAAAAATTCCGTGAGCGGTTTCGCTGAAAAAAGTACAGTTTATTTTTATTAGGGCCGTGAAGGTATAGAAAGTAGTTTGAATGAAATCCAATATGTAAAACAGTTGCTATCACGTTTTAAAATTAGTATTTCTATATCTTAACAAACGGATTGCAATCTTTGGAGCACACGCGTCAGGTGGGAATGCTGTCCTTGTTCTACAAGTATTTTAATGGAAGATGCTCCGAGGAACTAGCGTCATCTCTTCGGCACCGGCGCATAGTCGGGAAACACGCCAGACGTGCGCCCAACATTTGCACACGGTTGACATTTGTCACATAATAACGGGTGGCTTCTACGATTCGTTCTTGTGTTCAACAGCTCGGCTTGTGTTTCCTCCATCCTATAACATGGGTCTCTTCAAGACCCAAGTTCACTCCTTCCTATCCTCTAAAAGACCCTCCACACAGCATCCCCAAAGATGATATAGGCCTTGAGGGAAATTATTTCCCACAGGGTCTCCTGTGTGTTACTGTAAAAAAAAAGTATGAAAAACATTGAACCCGCCATGTTTTATTTAGGTTAGCCCATAGATATAACACTCTGGTTAGCCACAAATTGCATGTTCAAAAGAAGAAGGTTTTTTGGGTAGAATATTTTAAAATGGAAAACACGTGTAGGTACCTACTTAAGAACTTTATGATTTAGACATATTTTGAAAAAATAAACGTTTGGAATGAAATAAAATATTAAATTGAATGTTTCTTTATTTGGAGATAGTTACTTTCGCTGTCAAATCAATTATGGCACCCTAATAACAAGTGAAAAATCCTGAGCAAGGCCGGGTATATATCAGCTAGTTTAATATAGGAGATTCAAAAAAATTCCGAATGTCCATTTAATATTTTTAATTATCAAATTCTCTCACTTCATTTTAATACATTTGAGATTAAATTTTTTTCGGAGAAGTCGTGGCTGGTATATTACGAACAGTTTTAAATAAGTGTTATCTGTTTTCGCGATAGTATTAAGCAGAAAAAAATCACTTCGTCACCTACTTCTTTAGCACACTAACTTTTGTTCAACGTGTATTATTATTAATACTCGCCCTCGAGTTTCACCCTTACAATATTAAAGGCTTTAGCTATTGAAAGCAACCCTAAGGGATCCTCGAAGTATTCTTCTGCCCTAGCTAACAAAGCATTAAACTTCTTACAACAATTCGATGAATCAAACGATGATCCATTCGGGACCGGAAGAGGATGTCCGTATAAGACTTGTAAATCTGCCTAATATTTCTTTGAAGGAGCCGTAATGAACGAGAGCTTATGAATAACTTCATAACTTTGAACAGCGGAATTATTCCAGATTACAAGAGAGAGATGGCGAAATAAAAATGGATTTGCTTTCTTCACAAAAGAAAAAAAAAACAGCTGTGTAAGTTTATTTTTTCTATTCGGAAATGATTTTTGAAGCATAATGCCATTAAATAGTAAAATTAAAATAAATAAAAAAAACATTGACAATTTATTTTCTTTTACCATTAAATTAATTATTCTCTATGTAACTGTCTTTGAAATTTCAAATTTTGATTGTCACAAAACATTAACATCTATTATAAAATTAGATATTTTTAAAAAGTGACTACCTAGTGTAAATTTTCATAAATAGAAATAAAGGTAGGGAGGTACAATGACATTACAAACACAGTCGCGTTATTGTCTCATATTATTTGCTTAAAATGCAGCAAAGTAACAAATACACCTACGATTCCGATAAATTATTTATTTAAACACTGGTCTTGTATGACAAAGATAGACATTCAAAGAATAATGAGAGTTTGAACTAAATAGAAATACGACCGGGAATCGTTTTCCTACTTAAAAGTTGCATTGAATACTGCATCCTTCACCCCGGGTAAAGGAAAGTGGGGAAAAACGAGACACAGGAGCAAATACATTTATCAATAACCATTAAATATTTTTTTCAATATAATTTGAACACAGTGTACTGCGAAGTGGTTCTCCAATCATCTTCGCACCTTTGAAAGCGATCAACAGCGATTCATTTCTGTCGATGTAGTCGTAGTTCATTGTTATTTATTACGAAATCACAGCGTAACTTATAATTTTTTTAGAAACTTTTAGTGTCTTAAATTCGTATTGTCTTTTGCCATTGCCAATAAAGTAATTCCTCATAGGGGGCTCGGTTCGGTAGGAGATGACATTTTTGTATATTTATACAATTAAAATAATTACGTTATTCATTTTGCGTTTTACCCCAACTCTCCCCAATAAGAAAAACGAGTACGGAACGTTATGTTCTACGTATTACATGTCATTAGGAAATAATTGTACTCTTTATAATTAAGTAATTTACTTGTACTTTTTAATGAAATGTTATTTCTTGGTTTTTACTAGCATTTGCCGTGTAATGGAAACAATTTCCCATCACACAGGATAAGGTATTTTGGCATTTTAATTAAAACATAAATGTATATATATATATATATAATGTATATATACATTGATACCTGAAGAAGTGAACATCGTTGACGAAACATGTTGTATTGTATATCAATAAAGAGTGATGTATACGAAGTTATTTTGTTTTAATTCAAATACATAATGACATCACAGAGTATAAACCTCCCAGAAGAATTTTTTTCGAAGAATTTTTTTCGAAGAATTAGCATTTTGGCACTTGTTTATAAGGAGTTCTGCTAGAGATAGCACACGACTCTGTGACAGTTTAATAATATATCAAAATACGACAAATACCGTATCTTTTGCTTGCCACTTCATGAGCTCTACAACGTGTCTATGTTTATTAATTGTTTTTGTATTTAATTCATAGAACTCCATTTAATATTGTTAGAAATCCTATACTTAATAGTAGTGGCGTATATGAATTAAAATGTGTTCACACCGAATCTAACGTTACCTACATAGGGCAGACGGGAAGGGCTTTCTCAACTGGATTCAAAGGACATGTACGATGTTATAATAATAAACCACTCTTACAAAATTCGCAGAATATCTCTTAGTAAATAATCACGTCCCGCTTGACAACAACGAGCCTAAACTCTTACATATGAAAATAAAGGGCCTTAGATTAAATTTACTTGAACATTTGGAAATTAATAAATGAACGAACGATCCTAATATAACACTAATTAATAAAGGAAGGAAAATTATTTATATTTATTCCCCACCTCTCAGTATGTTCACACGACCAAAACAATATAACAGATTTAAATAAATTATTTAAGAGAACATTGTCATTTAAATGCGGGGAAAACAGATTATAAATGTCAGTACCTCACAAAATAGATAATTTAAATTATTTTCTAACTAAATCTGTTTACCGACAATAAATAATTTTGAACACCGTCCAAATTAGAATTGCGTGGAATAAATATAATCATATCAGTAAATCATTGCAATGTGGGTTAATCACAGTTTGAAAATGGCCTTGAACGTCGAAACAGCTGTTTTACCAACAATAATAACAACTAAAATACTTGCAGAACTTAATAATAACAATATTAAATTTGATTTATATTAAATTTCTAAAAAGAAGTGTATGTTTGTTTGTAATGTCGTTGGGTATGTAACCATTAATTTATTATTGTAACAGTTTTTTTCCAATAACGGTCAATCATCTCTAACAATGAATTAGATATCAATTTTAAGATTTTCAATAAATATTAACCATGTGTGATTATTATTTACTAATTCACATAAAACTATTCCACGAAAAAAAAAAGGTTGTAGATATTTCGCCTTCCAAAAAAGCTCCATAATGACATACTTACGTATCAATAAAGCATAAGGGATCTTCCGCAATCCAGAAGCCTCTTTATTATGATTATTACATAAAGCTCCATCAAAAAACTGTTTTGAAAAAGTGCTTATATCAGTTGTATGTACGTACTATGCAGTGGCGAAATACGGAAGGATTGATAGTAAGTACGATAGATCAGCCTTTAAAGCATAGCGCGATTTTAAAACTAATTTAAAGAAGAGAAGAGTGGAACGTTTAACTAGTTGTCAAACCGGTTAAATTCGATGCTTGCTTACAGCGGGTAAGCAATTTACTCTATTTTTAATACAAGCTATGCATAGTGAAAAGGATTGTTTTATATAACTTCAGGTAGAGAGATTCATTGTATTCAAAATAAAAGATCGACAAACTTATGATTTTGTATTCGCAGCACTTCTAGTGTAAATATACAAAATAATGGATTTAAAAATAGTTCTATTATTATTTCCATCATTGGCCACCTGTTACGTTCATTAAAAAAAAACTGTTTTGATTTTTTTTAATTAGTTTTCAGAAATAAGGCTATAAATTGATGTCATAAATGCAAACGAAATGAAATAAATATTTGTCGAAATATCAGCATTTTATTTACCGAACGAGAAAATTAGTCGGCTTATATGAAAAGTCGAATTAATGATGATGTGTTTCCTACACTTGTCGAAAACTGTCCGGATTTGTCATTAAAATTCACACGCGGAAAAGGAGGTGTTCGAATTAATCATTAAAACTACAAAAAAACGATTTTCACAATACTTTTTTTTAATTTTATTTAATCTCGACATATTACATTAGTTTAGAAGTTATCAGTTTCAAACATATACGCCAGCGATACAGTATTAATACTATTCTAGTTATTTATACTATTCTAGTTATTTATACGATTCTATTTATTTATACTATTCTAGTTATTTATACCATTCTAGTTTTTTATAATATTCTAGTTATTTATACTATTATAATTATTTATACTATTCTAGTTATTTATACTATTCTAGTTATTTATACTATTCTAGTTATTTATACTATTCTAGTTATTTATACTATTCTAGTTATTTATACTATTCTAATTATTTACACTAATGTGGTTATTTATAATATTCTAGTTATTTATACATTTGTGGTTATTTATACTATAATAGCTATTTATACTATTCTAGATATTTACACTATTAGTTATTTATACTATTCTAGTTATTTATATTATTCTAGTTATTTATACTATTTTAGCTATTTATACTATTCTAGTTATTTATACTATTCTAGTTATTTATACTATTCTAGTTATTTACACTAATGTGGTTATTTATACTATTCTAGTTATTTATACATTTGTGGTTATTTATACTATCCTAGTTATTTATACATTTCCCTGTAGAATAGTTTTTATATTTGGTTTCCATTGTGTAAAAATAAATTTAATGATCTGTGCACAGACATGTTCGATACGTGCATTTGAATTAATTAATTTGTAAAATGTTTTATTTCTCTCAGCTTTCCAGATATTATTATTTAAAAAAAATATGTATATCAATTAGCTTCGAAAATAATCATTTAAAATATTTCTTCACATTATGTTCTATATTTGTTATTAAAATACATGTTTTTTGGAATAGCTGAATTCAAGGCTGATGTAGTGTATTCTGACCGAGATAATATTAAAGATAAAAGAAGCGTTAAGTTCGCTTGCCATCTTACTTACGGAAAGGTTAAGTGAAATTTTATTTTCTTGAGCATCCTAACCGAATAAAAAGTAAGAAATTAAGTTGAGACGTTAGCTGATGACTCAAACTTAAAAAGGTACTTTCGTCTCATGTCCTCTTTGTAAACTACGAGAAACAGCCCAATTCGAGAGGTCGCCCTTGTAAATTAACTTCAAGTTTTTCTACTCAAAGACCGAGTACCTTAGGGTAGCTTTAATGTTCCCAGAGGAAATAAAATTTTAAAAAATACAATTAAACTACGAAATAAGAAAAAATACGTAATAAAAAATAAAATAAAGTGAAAGGGGGCGCACGGGAAGGATATCCCCCTGAAAGTTTCACTTTGAATGTGTTTATTTGGAGACATTCGTTTCTGTCATATTTCCTCTTTGGATTGTTGCCTTTCTTATTTCACCCTTATTAGGGAGACGTAGCCTTATGTTTAGTTAGCAGCAATATAAAGTTAGGGTAGAAGATTTTTATCGACACACTTATGTTATAAGTCTTATGACGTAAAATGCTACGGAGTGGAGGATTATATTATCTAGCGTTTCAAATTAAAATGTGCGATATGCATGAAAACCCACGTTTCGGCTAAATTAAGTTAATACGGCAGACCCTGTAGTGGTTGAATGCATTAAACAAATGTGTATACCGCACAAAAAACCCTAACTGCTCCCAAACGACGGAAGCCAATGGGACTATTACGTCTTCAATTGAGGTATGTTTTGAGGCTAAAGGTATTAGCGAAATGAAGGAGACGAGGAAGAGGAAGGTGGGAAGTACTTGGCTATTTAGTTCTAGATGTTTTATGTGACATTGTTTATAAATAAGAGTCCTAAATGGTAATCTCAAAAAGCTGTTTTTTTATGTGAATACCGCATGTCCTAATTGCTCCCGACTATTTTGAGCCAGTTGGTGTGACATCCTCAATCGGGGTATATTGTGAGACTAAAGAAATTAGGTAAGGGAAGGAGACGGGGTGAAGAAAGGTTGGGGTATACCTGTCTAATCAAATCTGATCATCAAACACGGCTAAAAAATACAAAGCATCGTTTCGATTCTGAATGGTGGATCTTTTATCGGAGTGATACTGAGAGGTTATCCCCCTTCTTTATTGTGTTAAAATCGTAATTAACGATGCTAATACTTCGATTTTTTGTTTGACCTTTTATCACTCTTGTTATGATTTAAGACATTAGTAATTAAAATCCTAATTTTTTTTTTCCATTACAAAGCTATTAAACAAATACACCTTTTAAATGGTTTGTGACGACAAAAAAGGGCTCTCTAACTATTGAGAATATGAAAAATAATTCGCTTCATAACAGTTATCGCCATCCAGTAAAAAACAAGAAAATTTCAAAAAGGTAAAATTTAATGAAACTGATTGTTAACATTTTTTCAAATTATTTTCTCCAAAATTTACTCATACATAGATCTTTTGAATGCCCCAGCCGTAATATTACGACAAAAAACTAAATGCCATACAAACAATTCATATTATACTAAGAGACTGGCTCTATTGCCAGAGAAGTAATACCTATGTATATAGGTGTGTCAGGACGTACCCAACAAACTTTAACCAGTGATTCCGGGGCTTATTTGAAGTAAAAATATTTAATCATTATTTTTTTTTTTACCATCACATCATGTCGACTCTGGTCACTAAACCCGCCCCGAGCCTAACTATCCAATATCTACTGATTTTTTAATATTTTAAATTTAAATAAAAATAAACGTCCGGAGACAAAAATGCCTTTAACACCCTTTCTTTAAAAAAAATTCAGCAATTACCTGTGAAATTTTTCCGGGTAAGTCCTGATACACCTCTGTAAGAATATTTTTTTCTTGTGTTTTTCGGAACAAAATTGAAAAACAAGAAATCAATGGATATTTTCCCTGCATATCTTAAATCATTAATACCGCGGAAGAAACAAACCGATAAAAATATATTGTGAGTGTGTCCGTGAATCCAAAGTAAGCTCAATTTTTCTCAACTTCTGGTGAAATTGATCAAAAATTTTCAAATGGCGAAAATTCTCCGTGAACTACTCAATTATGTTATTGTAATATCTATGTTTTATAATAAAAATAAGTAAATAACGGATAATCAGTTTCATTAGCCTTTCTGGGGCCTGGGAGTCGAAAGGGCTTATGTAAACTGGCAACATTCACTGACGTCATAATTAGACTTGCCCTAAGTACGATTTCGACGCCTGGAGGCAAAGGTTAGGTGACACCATTATGGCACCAGCTTAGTTCACAGCCAATCACGTTCGTTCGCGTGATTTTTGCAGAGGTAAGCAAATTATAAAACATTTATAAAAAGGGTCAAACTAAATACTCAACAAAATTTTCCGTTTTTGTAAACCAGCCGAACCTTTTTACTTAGTTGCTGTTTTACTTAAATTGATGGCACGCCTAGCTCGCCCTCCGTCCCTCTTATTATGGTTTCTTCCCCCTATGTATTATTTGCTCTGTGGTGACATCAGTTCAATTTATTTCAAATTGGTACAGATCGCACTTTCTGGGATTATGTCCGAAAACCTTTTATTAAGCTTGCTATTTACATACCTTCGAAACAATATATAGTTGTATTACATTAGAAAATATTACAATCGTATTGTCTACCAGAATAGAAAATCATCTTCCCATGCATAAGGGTTGAGTGAAATAGCCTTACTTTGCAATACGGCAAAGGGGTACAATATATCAAAAGTTGTGGTCTTGCTTCGTTAATAACCGTGTAAAATTACGAAAGCGTGAAAATATTCCTCAAGTCTTATCGCTAAGAGTTCGTAAATATGTAAATGTATTGGCTATATTATTGGTACTACGAATCAGGCTCATAAATGTATATGGGATTATTTTTTTTGACGTAATAATTAGATTCAAGGTTTTTTAATTTTATTTTGTTGTTCGTAGAACAAGACAATTGTTGTTCGTAGAATTCGATTCCCAAAATTATTAAAAATCGACGTTTTTTCCTATGCATTTTTAATTCGTCTGAAATCTCTTCCTGGCAATATATTTTCAAATCTGGATCCAGATCCATTTGGAGAAGGTCTGATCTGTTGAATTTTGGATATGAAAAATCAATTGCATGGATTTTGGTGACTATTTGTATCGGTGGAATAGATTTTTAAATGTTTTGTTCTGGATTATTTTTCGTCAATGGCCTCTCGTAACCGATGTAAGGGGTCATTTTGTCAACTTTTGTTGACAGCCCTTTCTTTTGTCATACATTTTTTTCAATAAAATTCATTGAACATATCAAGACTGTCTACAAATCAAGCCTTAACTTCTTGGGCGGCCTCTTCTCCTATCTTTGTCAACTTGTCATGTTTCTATTTTAACTTAATAACGAATTTAAGTCATCGGAGGTCACAAATAGATACATGTACATATTTTTTAAGTCTTCATTATGGATATACACTCATTGAAAATTTGAGATCTTCTTTTTTAAACTTAGGATTTGCGGCAAAACTTTCGATACGTCTAAATTATCAGTTAATATTAAATTTGTATCCCTTGTGGATATGCCTTTAGCCTCTGATATTTTAATAACATTCACTCGCCTGTCAGTCAATACTATATCATGATCCTTAGGAACATCTTCTACAGAAACTGTCACCAAAGGTCTGCCACCGCGGGGGTCATCTTCTGAATACAGCATACATTAACTCAATGATATAAATATGTGAGAAGTCATCATAAAAACTAAGCATATTTTAAAAAATCCATTAAAACTCCGGTCCTAACTACAGAGAGAGCTATATCGCGTTCAAATGTTGGCAGGACGCTAACTAACGATGGCATTACAAAATAAAATTAATTTAACTATATAGATTATATAGAACATCGCTTATAATATATGTCAGTTCTACGAACTTTTTAAACTGATTATGCAAAGCAATGTTTTATCACTCCATCCTGCAATGCATGAACAGTAGCCTTTTTAATTAACTTTCAATTTAAGATTTCTTGAACCACCTATACTAAATCTAGTTAATTTGAATAAATAATGGAATATTACTAAACTAACAAAGAAAAAATGTTTTTATCATCATTTTAAAATTTCTTAAAGGGAAGATAATAAATTTTCAAGATAATTGGTAACTAGACACAAAAACGAAATTTAACAAATAAAGTATCTTGGCGAAAGTAAACATTTTTTTCGTCGACCGTAACAGGACTCGAACCTGCAGTCTTCGGATTCGAAGTCCGACGCCTTATCCATTAGGCTACATGGTCTTGTGTTGTTTCCATCATAGGAAAATCCCGTATGCTTTGAGGTAAGTCTAAAGGGATGAAACTGGCTGGAAAATTTTTCCATAAAAACGAAGCCTTTCTTATCAAACGATATTTTTTCAGTCCTATTATTTTGTCGTATAAGCAGTATTCTATCTTCAAAAGATTTTTTTTAAAGTTTTCAACTAGAACGTTCAAGTAGATAATATTTTCTACACCGGAATTTTGATGATTAGGTGCAAAATGCGTAAAAAAAATTTATTTAAACTTATTTAATACAATATAAATAATTTTATTTGTTAACGTTAAATTTTCATATTCTATTATATTCATATTATATATCATATTATAAGTTTGTACATTTCGACGTTACTGAGTAACGCAAGGTAAAAAAGATAAAATTTAAAAAAATCTTTTGTACCCGTCTTGGCTCGTATTTTACCACCAGTTGTGAAGATAGAATAATTGCAATTCTACTATGTTTTATTCTGAATTATTTATTTAAGGCTCAGCCCTCAAGCATGGCCCTAACACTTTGCAGGTTGCTAACTCAAGCAATAACATAAATGATTTATCTATAAATTCTATACGGGTAGTTAGGAAAATGTATGAAGTTTAAAAAATCTAAAATCCTCCAACTGCATAATACATCCTAAAACATATAAAAATAGGTGTAGTATGAAAATCAGTGGAAGCAATTTTGAATCGTTTACCTAAAATTACAGTACGTATTTCATATAGAATTTAAAAGATTACAGTTTAAGAATTTTGTCTTTTGAAACCTAATATATTTTCCTATTTATCAGTATAGAATTTACAGAAAAATCATTCATAGTATTTCTTGAGTTAACAACCTACAAAGTACATTTTTGGGTGCTAACAGTTAAGCCCATAGAATACAGAATAACACAAGAAATACGATGTAGGCATGTTTCGTGATCGAAAAGTCTTAAATTTAAAATGCAAAGAAAAACATGTCATCATTTCATTTGGATCAAATCAAATGGCTATATACAATGCAGCCAGTGTTAGAGAGACAGAGCGCTGGCGTTGTATTTATACCAAATAGCACTAAGTCAGTGGCTACATCGGTTTGCATTCAAATTTATTTCAACAATTTATTTAACAAATGCATTTCTAGTATCTGTTCAATGTTTAGATACATATGTACTTTGAACTCTTCGCTCGTTAAATTGCATCATCAAATTGGGCACGTAAGCAACATTAATTCATGTATTGAATGTCTCTCATTATAATTTGTTGGATTATCGGAAAAATTCAAATGTTCAGTCTTTTAAAAAATATTGGTTTTCAGAACGTAATTGGAATATAACTGAAGGTTGTTAGGATCAACTTTTTTTTCTAATAAGATAACTAAACATCCATTCTTAATAAAATCTTAATATTTTAATATCCATTAGTATCATATGCAAAGGATCACACCTTGGAATTGAAACGACTTTGTGAGCTGAAAAGCTAAGATGATTATGTCGATTTAAAAATTAGCAGCAGAACGTGCTGTAAATATGCGACTTTATTAGTTTAGTTAGTGACCTACAAATGAATTTTCTAACTCTTGGAAATACAATGCATAGAAATGTATTGTACAATTAAAAAAAAAAATAAAAATAAACGGAGTGCGAATAGTTAACAAGAGTGCCAACAACTGAAGTATTTTGGGTTGATTTAGTGGACAACTAGAGTGTCAACAAGTTTTTAGCGATGGTTTAGTGGCCAACCAGAACACAACATAGATTTTCAATATTATTTTTAATTTATTTTGTAGTGTATTTTGAGAATTTAATTAACTATAATTATTTTTAATAATATGGAATGCATTTTTTTGTATTGTATTGTATTTTTATAGATATCCATATTAAATAATTTTATTGCATGGCTCCTCCTTTTTGGTCCAAAAAATATAAATTATTTATATTTAAGTTAGTTAATTAACTTATTATTATTAAACGTGAGGGGCGGGTATTCGCCCTTTCGATATAATAAAATCGGTTACACATATTGCGAAACAAAACAATAGCATGTTATGTATTTGAAGGGAAACAATCAACAGGGTACCTCGTATGGCGGCGTGTCAGGTAGACGTGTCCCGAGCGCCCGAAATGTTCAATTTACTTTTTGAAGTGCGTCGTTATCTTGGAACTCAGTTGCTAACTGACAATTCCTAGGCAACGGGTTGGTCAATAATCATCAATCATACAGTCCCTGGCTTATCTACCCACAGTGATCTCAGCCAAGTGTTACAAGGGATCTGTAGCCCGGAGGCTGTAGCTATAGGTCTAATAGGCTTCAGTAGCCCCCGGGCAAGGCTCTAGGGCCGTAGACTGTGGACCGAAGGGCCGTAGGGCACGGGGTGGTGTCCTCTGTCCCTTGTCCCTTGTCCCCTGTAGCCGTAATCAATACTGTGTGGAGAGGGTGAAATGAAACCTTTTCACTTGCTCTTTCATTTAAGCCACCCATGTATTTACAATAAGAATTAATAAAGGAATCATACTTCTTAATGTTCTTTGCCCCGCTTATCAAGCGATGTACGTACAAATAGGCATTTAATTAACTTGAATAGGGTATTTTTAAAAACTATGGATACTGTTAAAATGTGTAGAAGATTTAAAGATAATTTTTTTGTTGTGTCTGATCATCGCACTAAAAATGTATTATTTTTAATATTTTCTATCATAATTTTGGATTTTAAAAACGATCTAAAATTACACACTCCGAAACGGTTCAAACTGGCTAAAACGTCATTACGATGTAGATAATAATACTGGCTGGTAAGACAGCTGTTTCCGACGTTGGTCGGCGTGACGTCAACCACGCCATATTCACGAAAAAAAAACGAATATGTCGTTTTCGTAGTAAATCAGAAATTGCACACTTCAATTCGTTATATTTTTTGAAAAAAAAATTATTATTTTTTAAATATCCTATTTTTCAATATTAGATGACTTACCAAATAATCTTTTCTTTAAGAATTTAGCATGATATTCTGTCCAGTATGGAAACCGGTATGTTGAAATGATGCCCGTAATTCAAATATCAGTATCACGAATGCGGCTGAACGTATTTTTTGTTAAACTTTTAAATTATTGATGTTCATTGATTAATTTTCTCTAATCGCAGAAGGGTCAGCCCCAAGGACAGCGGCGTCAAATAACTTAATATTTATTAACCGGTCTTAAAAAGGGTTTGTGTTCCATGATGTTAAATATAACATGTTTTAATAATATTAAATTGTGGCTGCAGTAAGTAATAAATATACATACGTTATACAAAATTTTCAATATCTTACTTTGACATACTCTTTTTGTCTAAATTCAACAAAAAAAAATAGAGTGAAATGGGAATTCTACCTGTATAAGTGAACAGGAATATTTCTACATTTTTATTGGCGAAGGCGTTGCTGATAGTTTTATAGCTATAAATATTAAGATATTTTAAATCAAATTCAACACTTTTATAGCATGTTATCAAAAGTCATAAAAGTTTATCGTAAATCTGCTATCAATTTATTCCCGATAACAACATCAACTAAAACAATTTGTGTTTTACATTTTAGACGTTTGAGATATTTCCAGTCGATGTTATTCTTTACGACACTTGTATTTTGCATGAGCGTCCTCTATTTCTAGTGACATCCTTTTGATGTAATATACGTCTAGTCAAATTACGTATACAGGTTGAAGCGATGCGTTAGGACTGAGTTTCGTTATTAAGCCATTTTTGCATAATGATCAGACTCTTGAGAGGGTAACATGCATTTATTTTCATGGCGTAAAAGGGACAAGAATGAAGATTAATTTTTCTTCAACATTTTATTTTTTTCCCCTACAAGCAGAACAAAATGTTACGCTTATATCGATGTATTTTAGAACTAGATAAGAGTATAAAATAATAAGGTACCTATATTAAAACAAGTTACACCAAAACTATTATTAAAATAAACCCCTTCTGGGAAGGACACTTCTAACATTAAAACATTTTTTTGGAACAACATATTGAAGCTTGTAAACCTCGTCGTAATATATTTTTAATCAATGAAGATAATTTTAACAACTCTAGAATGAAATGTGAAACTGAAAAGAAACAGAAATGAAAAGGTAACAGTAGCAGCTGGGACTCTAACCCAGAAGATTAAATTTAAGTAGGCGTAATTCTCTCAATGTGTAATAACGTTCATGTCTAATTGATGATATGTGAAATTCACGCCGTAACTAATCGATAGTGTAAGAATAGATAAATGTTCTTTGAGGAGTCACAACTGCATTGAAGCATTTCATGATGGTATGGTTCATCGTCTGGGAACAATGAGCTGAGTTTCTCTCACAAACGCTGTCTGACTCAATATTAGAGGCAGCATAATTACGATTCATTTGCGCAACCCTTACTAACCCTTCCCCAAGATGGCAACCAATGTTAGCTGGATTATTTAATTTTGAATAACTCTGTAAGCCAAGTAATATTTTTATTTTTATATCCCGAGGAACCATCAAATAATTTTGTGGAAAGCAACAGCAGGATAAATTAAACGGAAATTTAATTCATAGGAGACCATGTATTTCACAGGTGAATGATTTATTTAATCAATATTTCAGATTTAAATGCATAAAATGAATATATTATGTATGACATACCGACATTAGATTAAACTTATTTTAATAGCTTTTCTTTAAGGAGATGCGTAAAGTAACCCAAATATTACGGCAACTCGGGCGTGTCACCTTGCGAGTTCAGGGAAGTTTTCGAACATGGCTACGGGAAGGTTAAATGACGACGTAAAAACGTAACGTAAGTATTTTCTTAGATAGTTTTTGGGATAGTATGCAGTGTTGTGCTTCCTCCTCCTGTAGCCTGATATCGTTACAGTGTACATCATCATATGCGCAAGACGGCACAATATCCCAAAAACTGTCTAAGAAAAAAAGGTTTAAAAACTGGTTATATAAAATAAAATAAATACCAAAATTTAATACAACAAATGTAAATTCTAACCTATGTTTTAGATCCAAAAATATTCATTAACTTCTGAAACGGTGAATACTTTTTTTAAATGTTGTCCAATTTTACAGAAAACTGTGAATAGTTGTTGGAAATGTATTAAAGTATTTATTTAGAAAGTATGTTCACGATTGACGGGAAGGCTGCTAAGGACATTGATAGTAGCGTGAATACAGAAAAAGAACTGAATTCAGCAGTCGCTAATAAAATGTCCCCATAGAGAGCGAACCCATATAAGTGATCTAATATTAATTTTTTTTTAAATGTTTGTATTAACATAAACTTATTATTATATTTTCCACTTGCTCAATATAAAAATGGGCTTTTAATCTCTCGATATGATAGTATTGCATGATATATTAAAACTATTTTCCACTTTTTATTTTTGACCTTACCGGTTTCAGCCTCATCACATCCATCTTCGAACTGATACAATTTTTCCTTAAACTATGGTATGTATGTAATTTTTGGGTGTCAGGGGTATGATTTTATCTACAATTTATTAATCAGTATTGCTTTATCCTGAGTTTACACACTGTTGCTTTTAAGTTATTTTTATTTATTTAATCGTTGAATAATCAAATCTTAAGTGAAACACGAAACAGAAAACACAGAAAATATAAATGGTATCAGTCGCATCTGAGAATCGAACCCAGGACCTCTGTCTTACCGGGACAACCGCTCTGACGACTGAGCTAATGAGACCAGTTTACTTTATGCCATCTTCATCGATATCATACCTCAAAATCAAGACTTGTCAATGTTATCCTACATTAAATCCCATAATATTGGCTGTTATCTTTATGATGATTACAAGGTTCTACCCGAATATAATCTATATAGTGTCTCAGAGGTCTTGGGTTCGATTCCCAGAAGCGACAGATGTCTTTTTTTTCTGTGTTTTTTTCGGTTTTGTGTTTCATTTAGAATATGTTAATGTTATCTTCTTCAATGATTAAATATTATAATTAGGTTTATAAGCTTCAAAATATTATTAAAATAAATTGAATATATTTTTATTTATTAATATTATAAGTTCATATACCTATATGATTTTAAAAAAACCATTAAAGCTGTGTTACATTGTGTTTTTATCAAGATGATTTTGTAATAATGATAGTTTTGATATAATGTTACAGATCTCTAATAGTTTAACCAGATAGGTATGTAAAGTTATGATAGTAATAAATAAAAAATATTTTTAACAGTACAGTACTCGTATGTATAATCAGGAGAGAGTAATACTGATTAATATATATTTTTTTTATAAAATCATAGTTTACAAACCCTGATCCGTAAAAATTGAATATATATATCCGCTGTCATTCATACAACTATCACTGATCATTATTCATGTATATTCAATTATAAATTCTGTAATCCAACTTTTCCACCATTTAAACAAGAAAATGTTTCAAAAAAAGTACTTAACATGGATACGTTAAAATGTAAATTAGAAGTAGAAAATTGGCTTGATTTATATCAATGTAATGATGTCAATGTTTGTTGTAAAATGTTTGAAGAAAAATTATCTAAATTCATAAATGACTCAACAAATAATGTCATATCCAAACTACCTAACTTCAAACCTATAAAACCATGGATAACTCACGGTTTAATAGTATCCGTACGTCATAAGCAAGCTCTTTATAGATTAACTAATCAACAACCAAATAATGAACATTTAAAGAAACATTTTAAAGCATATAAAAATAAACTCTCATATATCATAAAACATACAAAAGAAAGCTATTACAAACAGAAGTTGATACAGGTTGAAAATGACAAAGGAGTATGGACGATTATAAATGAGATAATGGACAAAAAAAGTATAAAAACAATGAAATCAGCACTATTATTCATGATAATTCGGAAACATGTTGCAAAGAGAACCCTTTAAAAGCTGCAAATATATTTAACGAATTCTTTGCAAATATAGGAGAAAATCTTGCCAATCTCATACACAAAGATCCAAATATAACAATTCCAGACTGTAATGTTGATGTTAAAATAAAATGTCAACATTTCAACTCACCACAGAGGACGAAATAGTAACTATTATAAACGGCATGAAAGGAGGCTCTGCCCCAGGTTTTGATAGAATTACAATTAACATTTTAAAAAATATTAAAAACAAAATTTCTAAACCGTTAATGCATATAATCAACACAAGTTTCCAATGCGGAGTATTTCCATGTAATTACAAACAAACTACCATAACTCCAATATTTAAGTCTGGTAATCCCGAAGATGTTAATAATTACCGTCCCATTTCAGTAATCTCAAATATTGCAAAAATTTTTGAAAAACTTGTAAAAAAAAGACTTAACCAGTTTATAAAATGTAATAGCATAATTCACGAAAATCAATTCGGCTTTATGGAAAGTAGAAGCACACAGGATGCAATTTCAAAATTAACTAGCCTTATTCACACTTCATTAGATAAATCACTAAAATGCCTTGGAATTTTTATAGATCTCAAAAAAGCGTTTGATAGCATATCTCATGACAAACTTATAATTAAATTAAGCAACATTGGAATAAATAGTACAGCTCTGGAATGGATAAAAAGCTATCTTTTCAAACGTCCTCAAGTGGTAAAAATAAACGAGGTACTTAGTCATAAAAAAACAAGTAATTTTGGCATACCTCAAGGTACAGTACTGGGACCTCTACTTTTTATCATCTATGTAAATGACATATTCATGCAAAAGCTAAACGGAAAAATAATATCTTATGCTGACGACACTGTCATAATAATTGAAGGTACTGACTGGAATTCTATTAACAAGCTAGCAAATACTAATTAATATATTAAAAAATTGGTTCGACTACTCTCCCTTAACACTGGAAAAACAAAATTTATTCCTTTCTCTATCAATAAATTTAAATCAAAACCAGAAATAAAAATTATAATACACCAAAGTAACTGCAACAGAATCAATTGTAATCAAGCATGTTCAATACTTAGTCCAACTTCCAAAATTAAATACCTTGGTGTATATATAGACCAGCATTTTAAATGGAAAACACATATTTGTGAACTTGTTAAACGAATTAGAAAATGTATATATATATTTATAAGACTAAGAAATATTCTTAGACTAGAAAACCTAAAAAGAGTGTACTATGCAATTGTTCAGTCTATTTTACAATATGGAATTATTGGCTGGGGGGGAACATATGATAATATTTTAAGTCCACTTAAAATAATTCAAAGATTGATAATAAAGGTAATTTTAAAAAAACCATCATCATTTTCCACTGAAAAGCTTTTTACAATATTCAATGTGCCTACAGTAGATAAAATTTATAAAAAATATGCAATTATTCAAATCTTTAAAGAAAAAACGTTAAATAAATTACAATTCAATATATCCGCAAGGTATCAACAAAACATTAAAATCCCGCCATTCAATACTAAGCATACGCAAAACACATACCTATATCTAGGAATACCTTTTTTTAACAATCTGCCAACTGATCTTAAAATTATAGAAAATATCCATGAATTTCAACATAGATTAAAAAATTACCTCAAACTACTGTAACAATTTTTAAAAAAAAAAAAATTTATTATTATTAGATTTTTTTTGTCTTTTATTATTATCTTCTCTTCTTTTTCTTCTACTTTCTTTTCATTTTCTTTAATACTATTACTAGTGATAAATTACAAAATTTACACGACAAATTCATATTTTCCTGCTATTGTACAACAATACTTTAAGTTATGATTTGATTAATTAAGCGATAATCACTCACCAAACACAAGAACCTTGTTTCTTTATGGTGAGGAATAGCTATAATATATTTTTTGTTACACTATATGAATCATGTCTTATTTTTATATACTCTCTGTAAAAAAAATTATTATATTAAATAAAAAAAAAAATAAAAAAAAAAAATATCAAAGATTAAGGAAAAATAGTGCCAATCTGAAGACCGTTGTGATAGGCAGAAACTGCTTAGGTAAAAGAAAAAATGAAAAAATTGAGGAATCGTGAACAAAATTTATATCCAAGTTTAAGGTTTCTTCTGGTCAGTGGCTGAGTTGGCATCATGTTTGGGTCTCACCCAGGCGTCGTGAATTCAATTCCCCGGCTGGCTAAGTTCTCCATTACGACACAAGCAACATCTTCCGCTTACTGTGATGTTAGTAGGAGATTTTCAAATATTGTCAGGTTATTCGTAACCAGGGAAAATTTGTCTTTCTTTTTAAAGAAGAAAATAAAGGTTTTCAAATTCTCTTCCATGTGATTTTTTGGATATTATAGTTCATCAACCCATAAAACAGCATTAATTTCCAAATATACAGGTTTCCAATCCGCAACCTCAACTGAAACGCATAGTTAAACGCACTCAGAATTTACGCTATGGAAACTACCATACGAGTATATCAATAAGATAATTTTTTTTAATATTCATTCTATTTCCTCCATGCCAAACTAAGAGGGTTCATCTTGAATATTCTATATCCATGTTCGAAGTTACTTTATAACAAGAAGCTGTATTTAATAGGCCATGTCGCAATTGAAAAATTACCCAGGGGTAAAGAAAAATAACAATCATTGGTTAAAATGTCGATTTTTGACCTAAAAACCCTCGCAAAAAAGATCACAGAAAGGGATTTATAAATGTTGACCATTACAAAAATTAAACGGCCGTTGTCTAAAAAGGGTCACATGCCCACATATTTTATTTCGTATTGCTCCCTTTTATTTTATCGTTGTGATATTTTACATTACTACGCGGAAAATCGAAAATTAAAAGCTAGAATATTTTTATTACATCATACCAGTAAATATTTCCAGAATTCGAATTGTTATACAATAATTGGAAATAATATTTAAAAACATACATTTTGTTGAAGCATCTATTAAAAAATCTTTTTTTTTTTTTTTAATACAAAGTATATATTATTATACATGTGGCGCAAAGACCAACCCTCCGCCCTAACCCGACCCTAACTGTCCAGTATCTGCTGATTAGAGTTTTTTAAATCTTAAGAATCAATGGGTAAAGTTTGTCGAGTACGTACTGATACATCCCGAATGCATATATAGAACCCTAGTTCAAACAGATTATCGCCGGTGAGACTGCGCCGACGTACTTTGAGAAATTTTGAAAGTGGAGAGCGAAAGGAAAATAAATACGGGAATTTTGGGGGCACCTGGTTCTTCCGATAAATAATAATAATAATAAGAGTTAATTTCTATAGCGTAGTTTTGTGAAGGTGCACCTCAAGTGCGCATTATATGGTCATTTAACACAGCTAAAATCACACGCGTTTCAGAAATGGGTTGAGGATTCTCATTAGGACAATACTGAAGCTATCTTCTACATTGAAACATAGAGAAAATTATACGCTACCCCCAGTTTATTTTCATCAAATTCTTTAGACTTGTCTGATAATATGGGTAACGATATTAATTTATTAATTATTTTTTACCATAAACAGGTTTTGAACACGAGACCATCCCAGAACCAGTTTACCGTTGTGTCTCGAATAAATTAATATCACAATATTAATTTATTTAACAATTTATTAAAAATAGTAGTTTTTTTGTAAGAAACATTTAATCAAATTGTCTTCGCCGAATTCTTTGCTATGATATTCTATGATACTTTTATTATTAAATTTCTCGACTCACGGAATTCTAAAGGCAAACATGATTAAAATTAATCAACCTTGTTTATCAAAATTAAGTAATACCTACCAGGATTATAGCACAATAGCTTCTTTACGAATTTATGGAGTTAACCTTTTGTTTGAATTATTAATAATGTTTTTGTGTGATACATGACGGTGCTTAAGTAGTTTAACCCCGGTTCAGAAGTTTACTTTTAGTACGCCAAAAGCAGTCAAATCATAAGTTTGACAAAGCTAACACGATTCGTGCTTAAATTAACTTTTATGTGTTCATTAGGATTAGTATGGCGGGGACCTACTATATTATTTATATGGGTTACTGTGATAAAAACTGCATCAAGGATTTGGTTGGCATAAGATAATTACGTTTCTTTGATATCATAATACCGATATATTTAATAAACAAACTAATAAAATTTATGTACTTATACCGTTGAGAAGCTTCTATTTGTTTACTCGTGTGATTCAGATGATGAACAATACAATTTGAGGTAGGCAGCTTCAACTGGTATAGTTGCATAAAAAATGTAGGAAAATAGTTTGGTAGTTTAGTTACATATACATTCACGGGAGGTAAGGCGATTAACGTTCAGTTACAGTTAAAGTCAGTGAGTGGCTTCATATGTAAGTTACTGTTACAGTTTCAATGACAGTAGGTAAGTTCAGTAGGTAGGTATAGTTCAGAAATAGTTTCGATTATAGTAGGAAAGTTGTTCCGTGGTTCGGTTTCAGTTACATTTACAACTCTGCATTAAAGCATAATAGTTCCGTAATTCAGTTTCAGTTACATTTACAACTATAAAAAAGAATTCACATAGATATAGGAAAGAAGTTCCGTAGTTAAGTTTCAGTTACATTTAGAACTATAATACATAGTAAAGTATAATACATAGTTCCGTAAAAGTTACATTTACAAGTATAAAAGATAACATACATAGATATAGGAAAGTAGTTCAGTTTCAGTTACATTTAAAACTATAATACCCATATGAGAAAGTAGTTCCGTAGTTCAGTTTCAGTTACATTTACAACTATTATAATGTACATACAGGAAAGTAGTTTTGTAGTTCAGATGCAATAACAATTACAGTGTATGTGTGGCTACATAGTTCACTTACAGATGCAATTACATTTGGTACCTAAATAGCTTCTTCGATTGCTCGTCACTTTGGTTGGACGGGGTTCTAACTTCACATTACCTATTTCTGAGATATGAGGTGTCAAAGTTTCCAAAGACGATTTCTCATAATCTATTTAACATTGTTTGATTTTGAGATTCAATTTTGTTTGAAGTATTTTAGTTTAACATATTCTAAAAGAAAAAAATTAAATAGGACCTATAATTACCGTTTTTCAACATACCTAAACATGAAGATAGAACCATATGCAACCAACTAGCTTGGCCATAATAATTCATTTCATAAGGTTCTACCTACATTCGGAACCTTGTTCAACAAGTTTGTTTTGTTTTTGTGGTAGAAATACGAACAATTTTGAATAACATGTTATTTTAATGGTTTAAATTATGGAAAAAAAGGAAAAAATAAGAATTAGCATTTTATGCTAAATTAAAAAAAAAATTTAGTGGGATGTTATAAAAAATCTTCATAGATAGGTTTTTATAATCAACATTTTAAAAGGTAATCAATATTTTGTAAGCGTAGTGAGCAAGATTAAGAAAGGGACGCTTAGATTGTGTGGGCATGTAGAGCGAATGAACGAAGAGAGGAGTGTAAGAAGAATACACGACGCAAATGTGAATGGAAGAAGAAGCCGGGGACGTCCGAGGAAGGTATGGCACAATCAAGTGAATCAAATACTTGAGTCGGGCCATGTCAGAAGTCGGAATAACGGAAGAGAATGTATGAGACGTTGTATTAAAGTGAATGAAGCAAGAAGTGTATGCCAAGATCGAGTTGTTTGGCGGTCCGTCCTCTCTGCCTACCTTTGCGGAGAAACGGCGTGATGGTTGGTTGGTTAGATAGTTATTTTAAAAGGGCAGTTTATTACTAAATATTTTGGAGTGACCTTTTATTAAAAACAAAACATATAATGAAACATGCACATATTATGAAATATCCTGTAGCGGGGCACTCCCGCTTTCAAGAGATCGATAATATTGATAGTAACAAAGAATATAGTCTCTATAAACATTGAAATTTTTTTCCTGCTAGGGTTGGTGTGGGTGGGAAAATTAACAGTACAGATGAAGCAACCTGATTTTAAAGATTTATTGTAGCATTTTGATTATTTAAAAATCTTTTTTCTAAAATCGATCCACAATACGAAAAGAATGAACCAAATGTAAATGTAAGGATCAAAGTTAACGAGAAAAGAGCATGCTGAAAGTCAGGGTCAGTCAGTTAATCAGAAAATACTAATTTGTTTTAGTGCAACCTAAAATTATCCAAAAGGTTAGCGAAATTTCAGGTTGGAACAGGCAGACATAAAAGTCATGTTTTCCTTAAATGCCAGTCCAAGATATTATGGCCACGTCCTAATTAAATGTCTTCCTTTAAAATATGTTAATCTTAAATACTTTAAACAACCCTAATTCAAAAATTGTTAAATAGATTGTGAGAAATTGTATTTACAAACTCTCCTATCTCAGAACAAGGTAAGGTGAAGTTAGAACCCTGTCCAACCAAAGTGATGAATTGTACTGCACCTAGAAACTGTCAGATACATACAAAATGACGATTACACAAGGTTCTAAGTG